>VZQC01010427.1:0-114111 GCA_009823505.1 Rhizomys pruinosus
GGTTGACCCTGACTGCGAAGGAGAGGGGCTCCTTCTAAGAGGTTTTTACACCTCCTGTAAGGAGAGGGGCTCCTTCTAGGAGGTTTTCACACCTCCCTGGTTTTTGAGGTTCTTTATATACCTCCTGGATTTGAGAGGAACTCTTCTCCCAGCAACTTGGCATTAGGTGAGGGGTCGGAGGAGTTTCCCCTCCTAGAATTGAAGACCACTTGGACGCCGTTTGGGTGGATTCGGGAGCTTCCAGACACTGAAGGTGAATGTGGTGTGCACCTGAGTGATAGAAGGACCGGTCTGAGCAAGTGTAGAACCATGAGATTAGCTCAGTGGTTTACTGAATGGTGTGTGATTGGAGTCTCATTCTCGTTTGCTGTCAGCATTCTTTATATTTGTTTCCTGCTGTTCATCTTTCCCACTATGGGTCAATCTGTATCTACTCCTAAAGATTTACTCCTAAGGCATTTTTCAGAGGTCCAGAAGAAAGCTCAAAACATGGGTTTTGTGATCAGAAAGGGTAAGTTTGACACTTTTTGTTCCTCAGAATGGCCTGCCTTTGGAGTAGGATGGCCCCCGGCCAGATCCCTTTCCCGGGATGTTATTGCATGGGTCAAAGGGATTGTAACTCAACCAGGAAAACGCAGGTATCCTGACCAAATCCCTTATGTCAGAATATGGGAAGTTCTCCTTGATGAGCCTCCTGAGTGGCTTGCTCCATTCTTAAGCCACAACACACCCCTTCCCATCCTGGCTCTTGAGTCCTGAAAAACCTCAGTAGAGTCCAGGACCACATATCCTCCGCCTCAGCCCCCTGAACCCTTGCCTCCACAGAAACCTGTCCTCCTGGAATCCCAACCTTCCCTTCTCAATGATCTTGAGGCAGAAGTCGAGAGTCCCCCCCCATATACCCCAATCACAATCCTTGACTCCTAGGCCCCCCCTGACTGCACTGGACTCCTCCGAGGAGTGATGACCTAACCCTCCAGACCTGGAAGAGGTGCCCTGTCGTCTCCTCCACCTCCGAACCCCCTGAAAGAGTTACCCTCCTAACGCTGTGCGCCGTTGCAGGCGCAAGTCTCTGAGGACAACAGTATCAGTATTGGCCCTTTTCCTCTAGTGATCTGTATAGTTGGAAGTCACAAAATCCCCCATACTCACAGGACCCTAAAGGTCTTACAGGGCTGATAGAATCTATTATGTTCACTCATGCACCTACCAAGGATGATTGCCAACAACTTTTAAGAACTCTTTTCAGCACCGAGGAAAGGGAGAGAATTGTTCTTGAGGCCCATAAGAATGTGCCAGGAGAAGATGGCTGCCCTATGGCTCTCCCCAACTTAATCAATGAAGTCTTCCCATTAACTAGACCAGACTGGGACCATGGGACTGTTGCAGGTAGGGAGCGTCTCTGAGTCTACCGCCAGACTCTAGTAGAAGGTCTCCGGGCAGCTTCCAGGCAATTGACCAATTATTTAAAGGTACAAGCAATTGTACAGGGGGCAACTGAAAGTCCGGCCGTCTTCCTAGAATGATTGTATGATGCCTATAGACAATACACTCCACTGGACCCTGAGAATGAGATTAAGCGCCCCACAATAGTTTTCTTCTTCATAAGCCAATCTGCATTGGACATATGAAAGAAACTCAATTCTAGAGAAAATATTGGGCCATGACTATAGCTGAAGCACTACAAGTAGCAGAAAAGATATATAACACCTGGGAATCGAAGGAAGAGAGAGAGGATAGAATAAGAAGGGAGGATAGAGATTATCAGACAAAGGAAAACAGGCGAACTCAAAAGGAAATGGTAAGA
The DNA here is from genome assembly GCA_009823505.1 of Rhizomys pruinosus. Taxonomy (NCBI): domain Eukaryota; kingdom Metazoa; phylum Chordata; class Mammalia; order Rodentia; family Spalacidae; genus Rhizomys; species Rhizomys pruinosus. The sequence continues at coordinate 1,808 of VZQC01010427.1, forward strand.
GTTCTTTTGGCAGGAGCTGGGAGGACAGCCCCTCCGCCTGATCGGAAAGTAGGGGCTCTCCGCCAGCTATTGGGGAGGACCAGTGTGCTTACAGCAAGAGGCTCGGACATTGGAAAATCGAGTGTTCAGAGTGGGGGAGGGAAAGAGGCAGGTTGAGAGAAGACAGAAGGACCAGCTGCAGAGGGGAAAAGAGAGAGGGAGACTGGGCTAAGGTGCTAGTAACAGGGGAAGAGGACTGAGAGAGACGGTACTCGGATCCCCTCCCTGAGTCCTGGGTAATGATGTACGTGGAGGGGAAACCCATGGTATTTATGGTTGATACTGGGGCACAGAATTCTGTTCTTACCCAGGACCACGGTCAATTAAGAAAGGACAAAACAAGCATAGTGCAGGGGGCAACCGGGTCAAAGACTTACCCATGGACCACCAGCCATAAAGTCAACTTAGGAAGACAAGGTCATGCACTCATTCCTGGTGGTCCCTGATAGTCCAGCGCCACTGCTGGGGAGGGACCTCCTGACCAAAGTCAGAGCCAGAATACATTTGGAACCAGGGGGAATCCAGGTCATGGATGGACAGGGAACCCCACTACATATTTTGATCCTATCCACCCATGACAAATACAGATTATTCAGGAAGCCCGAGAACTTACAGGTGGCCCCTAACATACCTACTGGATAGAGAGATACCCCTCCACATGGGCTGAGTTGATGGGTATTGGCCTCGCTAAACACATCACTCCAATAATTGTGGAACTGAAGGCCACCGCTTGACCAGTCAGAATAAAACAATACCCGGTGCCTGATGAAGCCCGGAGAGGCATCTCCCCGCATATCCACAGGCTGTTACAGGAGGGGGTATTGAGGCCCTGTCACTAGGCATGGAATATGCCTCTCCTACCGGTACAAAAGCCAGGAGGGAAAGACTAACGCCTGGTATAAGACTTAAGGTAAGTAAATGCGTGCTTGGAAGATATACATCCCACAGTGCCAAACCCACACACCCTCTTGGGACACCTGGGTCCTTCCCTCCAATGGTATACCACCCTGGACCTGAAGGATGCCTTCTTCAGTATTCCCTTGGCAGAGAGCAGCCAGGCTCTACTCGCATTTGAATGGCAAGAGGAAGGAAAAGGTCAACAACTGACATGGACTAGGCTACCCCAAGGGTTTAAAAACTCTCCAACCCTGTTCATTGAAATTTTGGGACAGGATTTAGAGCCCTTTAGAAAGGCTAACCCAGAGGGGACTCTGCTGCAGTATGTGGATGACCTACTGTTGGTAGCCCCGTCCAGAGGCAGTTGCCAGCGAATGACCGGCCATCTACTGACACTCCTAGGAGATTTAGGTTACCGGGCCAGTGCAAAGAAGGCTCAGATCTGCCAAACCCAGGTGACCTACTTAGGGTATAAACTGAAGGGTGTGGCCAGATGGCTGACCGAAGCTATGAAAGAAACCATCCTCCACCTGCCTACTCCTACTTCATTGAGAGGAGTTAGGGAGTTTCTAGGGTCAGTAGGCTACTGCTGCCTCTGGATTCCTAATTTTTCAGAGATTGCTCGACCCCTCTATGAGGCCACCAAAGACACCAAAATTTGGTAATGGAAAGAGGACCAAGACAGCCTTTGAAAAACTGTGAGAGGCCCTCCTACAGGCACCGGCCCTGGACCTCCCAGACCCCCTAAAACCTTTCTTCTATATTGCAGATGAGAAGGAAGGGGGGACCAAGGAGTCTGACCAAAGCTCGGTCCATGGAAACGCCCAGTGGCATACCTGTCCAGACACCTGGATGCCGTAGCTGCAGGTTGGCCACCATGGTTGAGAATCATAGGCACGGTTGCTCTTCTGGTAAAGGAGACTGACATCTGGACAGCAGTTGTGTGTGATAACCCCACATCCATTGAGGGAGTATTGAAGCAACCCCCGGGTAAGTGGATGACTAATGCCTGCCTCATGTACTACCAAGGCCTACTGCTAGATAGCCCTCGAGTGACGTTTGCCTGTGCCACCACCCTCAACCCGGCAAGCTTACTGCCTATCCCAGAACAGAAGCCTCCGATTCACAACTGCCTGGAATTTCTGGCTAATACCACCCAAGTCCGCCCTGATTTGAGAGACATCCCCCTGGATAATTGCCCAACTCGCTGGTACACAGACAGAAGCAGCTATGAACAGGATGGAGTGCACAGAGCCGGGGCAGCCCTAGTGGATCAGAACAGGCATGTGGTGTGGAGTAGAGACTTGGCCCCTGGTACGTCAGCACAAAAGGCCGAATCGATAGCTCTGGCTGAAGCCTTTGAGCAAGCGCAGGGATGACGCTTCAACATCTACACAGACAGCAGGTATGCATTCACCACCTTACATGTACACGGGGCTATCTACCAGGAACGGGGATTCCAAGCAGTGGATGGAAAAGAACTTAAAAACCTCGCTGAGATACAGCGACTGTTAAAAGCAGTAGAAATGCCAAAGGTGGTGGCTGTCATCCATATCCCAGGGCATCAAAAGGGCATGGGTACTGAAGCAATAGGAAAGAGGAGAGCTGAAGAGGAAGCCCGCTGGATAGCCTGGGAAGGGACACCTCTGACTGCACTCTCCCTTCGACTCATGGACCCGGAACTCCCCACACTCCCTCCGCAACCACAACCGAAACTACTCAACTGAAGTTTACAGTGGATGAGACAAAGAAGTGCCAATGGGGGAGACGAAGGGCAGGGATGGCTAATACACCCCGGGGGGTGTCCTTATTCTCCAGGAACTCAGCTTTCTTAGCACAAAATTTGCATAAGGCCACCCACCTGAGCAGCAGGAAAACTTCCGAACTATTCACATCAGTGCAATTGACTTTCCCAGAGCAGGCTGGATGATTATAACAGATCTCTGATGCATGCTGAGCGTGTGCCCAAATGAAGCCAGCCCGGCAGAGTGGGTTCCTCACAGGCACTAGGGAGGTGGGAAGAAGTCCTGGGAGGAGCTGGGAGATAGACTTCACTGAGGTAAGACCTGGGAGCTATGGATACTGCTACTTGCTTGTTATGATAGATACCTTTCATTATGGTAGATACCTTTTCAGGTTGGGCGGAGGCTTTTCCAACTAAGAGGGAAACCAGTAAAACAGTCATTAAAGCACTCTTAGAGGAAGTGATTCTGAGATATGGGATCCATGAACAGATAGGGTTGGATAATGGGCCAGCTTTCATAAGCAAAGTCTTGCAAGGACTCGCTCAAGCTCTGGGGACTAATTGGAAATTACATTGTGAATATAATCCCCAGAGCTCTGGGCAGGTAAAAAGAATAAACAGGACCTTGAAGGAGACTTTAATCCAAATTATGCTTGGAGACTAGCGGGGACTGGGTGACTCTCCTAACCTTCGTGGTATTTCGGGCCAGAAACACTCATGTTAAGGGGCTAACCCCGTTCAAAATTATGTACGGAGCTCCACCCCCCATCATTAGAAGAGTTCTCCAGAGGCCTGATGGTGCACCAGAGTATCACTCAACCCTCATTGCTCTCTCCAAGATTCATAAACAAATCTGGCCCATGGTCAGGGCATTTCATGAGAGTAAAGAGGGAGAACCCCCAGGGACATGATTATAAAAAAAGGATAAACAGTTTTGGGTTTGAAAAGAAGACATAGTGCTAAGACTATGAAACCCCGTTGAAGGAACCCTATGTCATTCGTCGCGTGTACCCCACTTCCCTTAAGGGAAACCAATCGTGAATTGGACCATGGATACAGCTTCCTCCCATGGTCAGCCAGGGTCGGAACCACCACTCCAGACTCCGAAACGCGGATACAACCTAACACCCTTCCAACAAATCCTCCTCAAATCTCTGACTAGTGTTGAAGACCTCTGTAAAAAAGTCAGGCCCTCGTACACTCCGCGGCTTGTTAATGGTAACACTGACTCTCTGTATGACTCTAACCCTATTATCTGGAGTGGTCTCATCTGCCGACAGCCGCAGCCCTCACCAGCCATTTAAGCAGACATGGGTCATCCAGAGTCGAGAGAGCTACGAAGAATACAACACCACTGTATGTGAGGCAGCAGCACTACATCAGTGCTTCCCAGAATTGTATTTCTCTCTAGAACATGCATGGACAGATGGGGGATTCCAAGGACCCAACACAATGAGGGTCCGGGCCACAATGAGGCGTAATGGCAATTGCACTTAGTGCACCTGGGTTATAAAACTAGAAAGGTAAGGCAGTAAAAGGTGGGGGTCCCACGCTTTCAAATTACTCCTGCAGAGTGGAGCTTGTGGTGAATTGCCACCGAGTGGATGCCTGGAATATGGTGAAGGTAACTAATGAACTGATTTGAGTAGAGTTTGTGGCCCCTTTGAAGTGCAGTTCCTGGGGAGTAAACTACAGTCCTCACATGACTCTGTTAAAAATTACCTTTACCGACAAGGGAAGACAAGATGAATGCTGGACTAGTGGACTAAATTGGGGCCTAATGCAGTATGCCTGACCATGGCATGGTCTCATTTTTCAAATCCTACTTAGAGTGGAGCCCTTATCCGAGTCGGTGGGTCCAAGCCCTGTACTAAGGAGCCCTGGCAGATTAGGCTCCGGGACTCCACAGTCAGTAAAAACCCAGACACAAAAGCCAGTAAAGGTCCAGGCACCCACACTCCCCAACCCCATGATCCAAGCATCTGCACTCCCCAACTCCACAATCCAAGTAACCACATCAATCCACACTATGCCCAGTAGATCTCTTGAATCCATTATGCAGGCCGCATATATGTCCCTAAACCACACTGCCCCAAACATGACCAAAGCTTTTTGGCTATGTTTTACTGCCTCTCCCCTATTCTATGAGGCAGTCGGGACCAACGGTTCCTATACAGTCAACACCACTGCTCCTCGTGGCAGGTGGGACACTCGCCCTGGCTTTGGGATGACTATGACTCAAGTAACATGGGACTTTGTGTGGGAATGTCCCTTCAAACAAAAGCAAGTTGTGTGCCCATACTATAACAACAGTAGGATGGAACAATTATGTATGGGTAACACCAGATCAGGGCGCTCAGTGGGTGTGCTCATGTACCTGACTAACTCCACATTTGGCCGGGTCTGTGTTTAATCAATCCCAAGAGTTTTGCCTGATGATCATAATTGTTCCCAGGATAATATACCACCCCCCTGAGTACCTCATCCAAAATTGGTCCAGCGGGCCCGACAGACAATACAGAAGTAAAAGAGAGCCCATCACCGCGATGAACATAGCAACCCTGTTTGGAAAAGGACTAGTGGGAGCTGGGACAAGTATCGCCTCCTTAGTCACCCAGAACTCTGGCCTATCTTCCCTGAGGGTTGCGGTCTATGCAGACTTAGACCGAATAGAAAAATCCATTAGCCATCTAGAAAAATCTCTGTCCTCACTTGCTGAGGTAGTCCTCCAAAACAGGAGGGGACTAGACTTGATGTTCCTAAAAAACATGGGGCTCTGTGCAGCCCTGGGTGAAGAGTGTTGTTTTTATGCAGATCACACTGGGAATATAAGGGATTCCATGACCAAACTGAGAAAAGGGTTAGAAGAATGAAAACAAGAGAGAGAAGTTCAAGAGAGCTGGTACCAATCCTGGTTTAACCAATCTCTGTGGTTTGCAGCCCTCCTATCTGCCCTAGCCGTACCTATAATTATTCTCTTACTCATTGCCACAATCAGTTGTTGGATCCTTAAGAACCGGCTCATAGGATTGCATTAAAAGACAGAATTGAACTTCAGGTCTCAAGCTTTCTAGTGCTGAGGCAACAGTATCAAGCCCTGTCCCAGGAAAGACCCCAGCATGAGGATGAAACCTCATTATAACTAGAAAAAAGTGGGGGGGTGTAAGTTCAGATCCCAATGGACGCGCAGAGAGAAACCAAGCGGTCAGGAGGAAAGTTTCCTGTTACCACCCAAAGTAGCTAATTCATGGCTCGCTTAACCCTGCCCACAAGCAAATGTTCAATGCTGTTGTCTACGTGACAATTGGCAGGTTTCACTGCCCACCAGCAAATGTTCAAAGCTGTTGCCTATGTGACAGCTGAAGGGTTTCGCAGCTCGAGCGGGAACTATGCCATGTTAATTGTCAAACCCATTGGATGATAGGTAAAGCATGTTTAAACTGATAGGTTGCAATTATATGTGCTGGTACAAGAGTGGTGGCCAAAAACCAAAAAAAAAAGAAGAAAAAAAAAAAAAAAAAAAAAAAAAAAAAAAAGAAAAGGAAACAGAACCAAACCAAACAAAAACAAAACGTGGCTTCAGGACAAAGCCTGAAGGACTTATAAATATAACTCTAACCTTTTGTTCAGGGTCTTGCCTAGCTTATCCTGACCTGCATGTCAGGGATGCGGCTTGACCCTGGCTAGCCAGCTCTTGGAATAAATGCCCATTTGCATATTGCAGTCTTTGCTGTTCATTTGTTGGTGCGGGGATTTTCAAACTCGGTTTCAGATAAACCTAACAGCCTCCATCTAGGATTAAAGGTGTGCACTAACATGCATGGCTCAAATTTACTTCTCTTAATACAGGACTACATTAAGCTGCCTACTATGACCTTTAGCTTACTCTGTTGCACAGGAACTTCGGATCTTCCTCACATAGCTACCTATGTATCTGGCATTAATTTAATTTTCAATTATTTTCCTTTTAACTTATGAACTCACTCTACAAGATATTTTTCAATGTTGGGGATCAAACTTGAGTCTAACATGTACCAGGAAAGTGATCTTCCCTTGAGGTTGAGCTATATTCAGAGACAGAATTAATCTTCTGCTTCAAAACATTTAAAACAAAATGTTTCAGCCTTTTGGTGGCTCTATTTTTTTTCCTTTTCTTAACAGTTTATTCAGTCAGAGTATCTTCGATTCTTTCATTTTGTTTATTCGTACAAGCTTAGAGTTTAAGAGTTACTGACCTTAACACTACTGTGAGGTGAAAGTTAAGATTCCAGATCCCACAGTTTTCAGGAACAAGAGATTTCCTCTAAATGGTCCATGGATGTAAAATACTTTTTTAATTGATTTTTTTGAGACAACAGGAATGCCCCCTGTATCTCTCAAGTTACTAATATCACATTCTTCACATCTTGTGATAGTTCCCCGATTACAGCAGCTGGAAAATCTAAAGAATTGAATTTTACCCCTTCAGCCTTTTTCTTGTCTTTTATCTGAACCATTGCTGATAGTTCTTTCCATATTGAATCCAAGCAAGTGCAACCAGCACAGAAGGCTTTACCAATCCTGGAGCACAGCAACCAGGTTTACAGGGAATTTGGTTTCTTCAGTTTCATTCAATTTTCTGCTATGGTTCCATACCCAAAGTCTAATCTCACTAGATGGTGTCTTATCTTTTTCAACTGGAATTTTATTATATGTAGCATCACAGAGTCAAATCAAAGTTATCACTCCGTGTTTCTTTATTCCTTTGTGAAACTGTGGATAATAGCTATGGTGAAGAGTGAATAATCATAAAACACATGTTCTCAAAAAAGACTGCCAGAGAGGCTGAATGATTAATTACAGCAAAGAGTGTGAGGGTGTATATGTGTGAGTGTAAGTGAAAATAAATACCTTAATAAATCATGAAATGTATCAGCAGAAAACATGAAAAAACTTAAAATGCCTATTATTGTCTCTAATAAAATTATATATATTAATTGAACTTGGGCCTCCACATTTTCAGGATACCCTCACACTCTCTCCCAAAAGTCCCAAACCTGCAACTATATACAAAACTTAATCAGCTTTTACTACACTTAATCAGTGGTGAGATGAGTTAGAAGTGTAGGTTGCTTTCCACTTTGTTGACTGGTGCTTAATTTTACTGAAATCATGGAAAATAAGTTTTGCAATTGAAAGGAACATCAGCTATTTCTGAGGTCAGCCTTCAAAGCATTAATTATTACAGAAATAATCTATATGCTCACTTGTTAGTGAAATATGAATATTGAACCTGGCTGAACTCTGCCCTCATTTTCAGAATCACCCTATGATCCAGACAGCAAAAACTGAAAGTCAAGTCAGCAGCTTCTGATCCAGATCTGGTGCTGCTTCTCTGGATGCCTCTGCTTTGTGCTGTTGCATTAGGCAAATGCTGAACCATAGACATTGGTTCATTCTCTACTGATCTCACAGTGTCTATAGACTGTCCAGTTCTATAGCAGGCACCATGTGTGAATGAGCAGTTGGATCCAGTTTCCCATATATGTATTGTTTATCTCCAGTAAAAGGCTTTCCATGGAACTACACTCTGTTTACCCCTAATCTTCACTGTTTGGTCTTTCAGGTCCTTTCAGATTCCTGGTCTCATGTTGCATGGAGGAGCTTCCTTATCAGAGTTAAGAGGTAGTCAATGCCTTCTTGAGCCCTTCTATGATAGGTTTTTTGTGTAGAGGTTACATCATAGATATGTCACCTAATCAGGACCAATTCATAAACCATCTTTGTATGTGTCCAGTTGTGGGATTCTGTACTCTTCTCATCTGATTCAAAAGAAGCTTCTTTTCTGAGTGGTGTCTGGGATATTTGTATGTAAATGTAAGGATAATTCTTTTGCGTTTAGTAAAATGTTACCTTAGCCTAGGGACGTATCTATCTTGGTGAATTGTCCAAGTTCTATGACCTCTCCAGATGTGTGCATCCAGCTATGATAACAATACCACACATGAGTTTCCTCCTGCTGAGTGGGCTTTGGGTCCAATTCATTAGGTATTGATTTTCTCCAAGATAGAAGGCCTGCTATTGAAGATAGATATAGAATGAGGACTTCCAAATTTCTTCTGTCAAGCCAGTGTCACTCGAATACAAAAAAAAAAAAAAAAAAAAAAAAAGAAAGAAAAAAAAAGGTACAGATGCATCCAAAAAGAAAACTATAAGTCCATATCCTTAATGAACACACTCAAACTGCATATAGAAACACATCAAAAAGATCATCCACCATGAATAAGTTGACCTTTTACTTACATGCAGGGATGGTTTCAATATATGGAAGTCAATAAATATAATAAATAATAAAAATTGACTTAAAGAAAAAATTATATGGTCATCTCAATATATGCAAGAAAGTCCTTTGACAATCCAAACTGTCTTCTTATTAAAAGTCCAAGAGGGAATATAATTGTACGGAATGTACCTTAACATAATTAATCTATAGCCAACAAACCTACAGCCAACATCATTTTTACTGGAGAAAACATAGAAGCATTACCATTAAAATTAGTGTGGTGGTTTGAATGAGTATTTCCCCCATAGGCTTCAGGTATTCAGACATTTTGTCGCCACTTGCTGGCACTATTTTGGGAGATCTTAGAAGGTGTGGCCATGCTGGAGGAAATCCACCAATAGGGCAGACTTAGAGTGTTTAACAAGCCTCATAGTTTCCAGTATCTCTCTCTCTGGATTTCCTGTGCTCATTGAAAGATGTAAACCTCAGCTTTCTGCTCCAGCAATGCCATCATGCCTCCCCACCACAATGGTCTCTTAAGTCCTTGGAACCATCAATCATAAGCTAAAATAAACTCTTCCTTTTGTAAGTTCCCTTGGGCATGGTGGTTTTATCGCAGCAACAGAAAAGTGACTAATGCAGTCTTTGGTACCAGAGAGTGGTCTGTTGGCTGTGAAGAACCTGAAGATGTGGATGCTTGCTGGGCGTGCCGGCACACACCTTTAATGTTAGCACTTGGGAGGCAGAGGCAGGCAGATCTTTGTGAGTTTAAGGCCATTCTGGTCTACATAATGAGTTCCAGGACAGCTTGACCTACAGGGAGACCCTGTCTCAAAAACGAGAGAGAGAGAGAGAGAGAGAGAGAGAGAGAGAGAGAGAGAGAGAGAGAGAAAGAGAGAGAGAGAGAGAAAACTTTGGAACTTTGGGCTAGAAAAGATGTTGACTGTTGTAAGCAGAGCTTAATGAGCCAATCTAGTAGAAGTTTGGAAGAAAGCAGCAGCTGGGATATTTTGTCAAAGAGCAAATTGGGCAGAAAGAAACGCAGAATGCACAGTTTGGTTTGGAAAAGTGTTCTAGGAAGATAAATGTTTGAGCCAAGGCATGTGATGGAGATGATCCCATTTTTAAGGAGATTAAAGTGATTAAGGAGAGCCCTAGATATTTACAAGTAAACAATGGGAAGAGTACCTTCAGGGAAAGAACACACCCAGCTAAGCCTGCAACTTTTAAAAGAAAAATAGTGAATGGGTTTTCCACTCCAAAAAGTCCAGGGCAGAGAAAAGTTGCAAATGTGATTGAAGTAGCCAGGGTGCATCCCAAACTTGCAGCCAAACTCGGGCAGTTTCATTCACGTGGTGCTGGCTTTGGAGGCATGGAGGATGCAAGAGTGACTGGGACATAAGTTCTTCCTCCACGGTTTCAGAGAGCCACAAAGGCCAGGCAGAGAGAAGCAGGGGCATCCCTGCATAAAGAAGGCCTGGCCATGCCATTTCATGAAGCTGTAAAACCTGGTTGACAGTGGAGACCCAAAGAAGACATTCAAGATGCCAGAGCTGTGAAATATTTGCCAAGGAGAGCTGCATACAGGGAGTGGTACCAGCCTAAGAAAGAGGTGTATGTTGTCCGCAAAGCTGGAAGAGCTGTGCAATCTAAGCCCTTTGGAAGTAAAGTCCCAGAAGTCGCACATGGAGCTACCAGACTTGGTGTTTGCCCTGCTGGTTTTTGGTCTATTTTTGTCCAGTATTTCCTCACTATGCCTCTATTCCTCCATTTTGGAATGGGAATGCGTATTCAGTTCCACTGTATGTTGGGAGTATGTAATTTGTCTTTTGATCTTATAGGAACTTACAGTTAAGAGATTTGCCTGGGTCTCAAAAGAGACTTTGGACTGTACATATTTGAATAGAATTGAGACTGTTAAAAACTATGAGGACTTTTAAGGTTGGACTAAATGCATTTTGCATTTTATATGCCCATAAGCTCTGGGGGCCAGGGAGTGGAATGTGGTGATTTGAATGAGATTGTCCCCCATAGGATTCAATTATGCATACCTTGTGTCTCCATTTGGTGAAGCTATTTTGGGAGATCTTAGAAGGTGTGGCCATGCTGCAGGAAGTACATCACTGGGGGTGGACTTAGTGAGTTTAACATGTTTTGCAGTCTCCAGTTTTTCTCTGTCAGCTTCCTGTGCTCATTGGAAGATGTGAAATTCGGCTTTCTGCTTCACCCTTGCCATCACGCCTCCCTGCTAAAATGGACTCTTAATTCCCTGGAACCTTCAATCGTAAGCTCAAATAAACTCTTCCTTTTATAAGTTTCCTTGGTCATTGTGGTTTTATTACAGCAACAGAAAAGTGACAAATACAATCAGAAACCAGAAAAGTTTGTCCAATATCTCTGCTCCTTTTCAATACTGTGCTTACAACTCTTGCTAGAGCAATAAGAGAAGTAAATTAAAGGAGTACTCCTTGGAAAATAAAAAGGTAAAATTATCACTTTTTACAGATTATGTATTATACATGAGATCCCCCAATTCCACCAGAAAACTGCTAGAAATCATCAGTAATTTCAGCAAGGTGGCAGGTTACAGAATCAACTTACAGAAATTAGCATCCTTTGTCTACCAATAATGAGCAATCAGAAAAATAGTACATGGTAACCCTCCCCCTCACCAAATCCTTAAAAATATTTAGAAATCAAGCTAACCAAAGGCATTAAACATCTCTAAAATGAAAATGTCATATCTTTAAAGAAAGAGATAGAGGAAGAAGCCAGGAATTGGAAGGACCTAAAGTGGTCATGGATTGGTAGAATTAATATTGTGCAAATGATAATCTTGCCAAATGCAGTCTGTAACTTTAGTGCAATGCCATTCAAAATCCCAATGACCTTATTCACAGATGTATTAAAACCTTCCCAAAGTTCACATGGAATCACAAAAGACTCCAGATAGCCAAAGAAACCTTTGCAGAAAGAGCAGTGCCATGGTGGTGGTGGGGAAACACACCACACTGGATCTCAAACTATATTACAGAGCATAGTCATAAACACAACATGGTACTGCACATATCAGACATGTAGAACAATGGAATACAGTAGAAAGGCCAAGCAAGAATGCTTACAATTTCATCCACCTGATAGTTGACAAATGTTTCAAGAACCCACAGTGGAGGCAAGAGCATCTTCAACAAGTGGTGCTAGAAAACTAGACCTCAATATGTAGAAAAACGAAATTAGACCTTCAACTTTCACACCACACAAATGACAATTACAAATTCATTAAGACCTCAATATGAAATTGGAAAATCTGATACTGCTAGGAGAAACCATAGGAAGTATCCTACAAGATAGATGTAGGAAATGTCTGTCTAAATCAGACACTATTTAGGTCAAGGGTCAACACATGAGACCTCATTAAAAAGAAAAGATACCGTATAACACATGAAATGACCAAGGAATTCAAGAGGAAATCCACTGAGTGGGAGAAAAATCTTCACCTTTTATATATCCATAGAAGATTAATATCCAGAATATACAAAGAACTCAAAAAAAAAAAAAGGAAAAAAAAATTAAATTCCCCAATTATAAGATGGGATAACCAAGGAACAATTGGCAAATGATTACTGGGAGGTGAGGAAGATTAGCTCTTCTGTATAGGCTTACTAGACCCTACTGGATAATTTGCACTCAAGAATTTCTGGATACTTGCTGGTCCCGGTAGTACATAACATGTAAGACAGAATAACTGAAATCTGTTGGTGAGCCATGTAGTCAGGAAAGGGGCTAAGGTCTAAATTTCATTAAGATGCATTATGTGAAATGCATAAAAACTCAATAAAAATAGGAAAAACAGTTGGGCTCAAGACCTGAAAAGGGAAGTCTCCAAATAAAAATTACTATGAAACACTTTCAAAAGTGCTCAACATCCTAAACAGTTAGAGACATACAGATGAAAACCAACCTGACTGCCTAAGATCAAGAGAAAAAAAAAGACATCAAATGTTGTAATGTATGTGGGGAAAAGACAACATTCTTACACACCTGGTGGGAATACAAACTCCTGTAACCATTGTGGAATGCAGTGTGAAGAACTAAAGATAGTAAAACTGAATCTATCATATGACCCAGTTACACCATTCCTTGACTTATATGCAAAGGACTCATGCTATTGTAGAGATACCTGTACATCCACGCTTGTTGCTGCACTCTTCACAATAGGTAAGAAATGGAAGCAAACTAAATGTCCCTTAACTGACAAATGGCTAATAAAAAGGTGAATCACTGACACAATGGCATTCTGGAAATAAAAAATCGTGACAGTTGCAGGTTAAATGGAGGGAGATAGAAATGGTTATTCTAAATGAAGTAACGTAGACTCAGCAAAACAAATGACATATGTTATCCCTCACTTGTGGTTCTTAGGACTAATTCCTTATATGTCCTGATGTAACAGCAGGAAGAAGGGAAGTGCAAACGAATCACAGAAGTAAAGAGAAAGAAAGAGCCTGAGAGAAGATATTACCAAGGGGGAAATGGGGAAAATAGAGGTATTCAACTGAGAAGGCAGGAGGGAAAGACATAAAAGTAGCCATGGTGGTAAAGGGAAAGAAGGAACTCAAGAGGTGCTGGATAACAGGAGATAAGTATTATCAATGGGACATGAGAACATTGTGGGTATTATAATTATGGAGGGAGGAGGAAGTTCAGAGAGGGAGAAAAATGAGAGAGAGAGAGAGAGAGAGAGAGAGAGAGAGAGAGTCTCATCCCTACAGCTCCCTGTTCATTTTTACTAAAACGGGGCAGTGTTGTGATCTTCTTCCAAAGAACCCTCAGGGATGGCTTGATATTGGACCAGGACACTCTGGGCTGCAACTTCAGTTAGAGTATTAATTTGGTTTTCAATAAACTAAACTAAACTAAACTAAACTAAACTAAACTAAACTAAACTAAACTAAACTAAACTAAACTAAACTTAACAAACACTAGACTTCCTAAGCTGGAGATCGGTCCTAACGAAAGGGTGGCCCTAATAAAAGGCAGCATTTAGTTGGTCTGAGATTTGGGCACAGCTCCTAGAGGGACTTGGATAAGGCCAGGCAAACCTGAAAACAGGTAATAGGGGCTTTGCCAATAACTCATATACAAAGACATTTTTCCTCCCTTCCCCCAAGACATAGACACAAAAGCAACAGTTTTATGTTTTTCTTTTCCCAAGGAAATAGATATGAAAGTAACATTTTCCTCCCCCCAAGATATACAGGTATTATTTGAGCCCCCTCGAAAATAGATGGTGATTTTAGTTGTACCCCCAAAGTCTTAAATTTGTCTGAAAGGACGTGTACCTATAACTATATTGATGGAATAAAGTCCAACCTAAAAGTATCTTTTTAGCCTCTGGCAGGATTTTTCTTTAGAGAGTAGCTCCTAGGCTTTGGAGAGGCAGTGGGGAGGGGTGGGTGGAAAGCAGAACAATTTATGCTTTTGTTGAAGTTGGCGCTATGGTCCTTGGAATCCATCCTGGTTTTTCCTCCCAGTAGTTTGGCAGCTTAGCTCCACGACTTTTATGGGAGGTCAGAGGCTCATTGGAAGTCACACATGAGCTCAGAGATGGAGTCTGGAGGGGCCCAGCAGGTTGCCTTGGGCAGAGCAGGAGTTTAGGTTATCCAGGGGTATTTTCTGCAATTTCACTGATGAAATACATATATAGTAAAAGCAGAGTGACTTAAGCAAACATTGTTTATTATACCAGGTTGCGCTGTGGGGATAGCACAGGTGGTTAGAATAACATTATCTTTTACATTACTGTGGGTTTTATTTATTTATTTATTTTTTAGAAATTACATTGTTTATCATAAGTGCATGTAGTAGATAAGTGGGTGAAAGTTAATCAAAGTCCTTTTAAGAATAAAATATTTTAGCCCTTTAACACTGTCTCAAAAACAAAATAATGTACCAATTTAGTACTTGGGGTTTTTACTCATGGCCTTTTAATATTTTTGTAGCCTTGGTAGACCTATTTGGCCTGATTTTGGCTGTGATAAAAGACAGCAGTCTATTCTTTACTGATACAGTTGGCTGTTGGGAGAGGCCACAGCCAGTATAGTACCTGGCTTTGACACATTTTTAATAGAACACTTTGGTACAAGGAAGAAGTTAAGCTCTATTTTGGAGGGAGTCATATTAATTTTTCCCTTTTTATTTTAGGAAGATGGAAAAGTCTTTTACATTTTTATTATTTTTTTAATTTTATTTATTTTGTATGTGTATGAATGTACTGTCTGCATGAAGGTCTGTGTACCCATGTCATGCAATGCTGAAGAGGGCAGAAGAGGGTGTCAGATTCCCCTGGAACTGGAGTTAAAGACAGTTCTCAGCTGCCATGTGGGTGCTGGGGATTGAAACCAGGTCCTCTGCAAGAGCAGTCAGTGCTCTTAACCACTCTCTGGCCCGACTTTTACATTTTTAAAGACAATAGTACTACATACCTATAGAGGAACGAGGTTTTGGAGGTCCATTGTTGATTAAGAGATGAAATTCAGTCTTTTACAGATAAGCTATCCTAAAGATAAAAAGGGGGGACATTGCAGATAATATCACAGAAACCCATGGTTTTTAATTAAAAATTTTATATCTACTGTTTTTTGTCTTTTTGAGACAGGGTCTCCCTATATTTGAAAGTGAAGGGTCATAAGGGAAATATGCCTGATCTGAATTTGAAAATGATGTACGAAATGCACAAACCATCAATAAAATTAAATTAAAAAAAAGAAAGAAAGTGTGGATAAGAAGACGGCTAGCTGGAGGCTGCAGATTGCTACAAGTTTGATTGGCAGGTTGTATCTTGGATAAAACTTTCCTACATTTTACCCTCTCTGATCCCTGGCCACTATGAGGTGAGTGTCTCTCATTTGGATGCAAATACACAATTCTCAAATCAAAGGAGATAAGAGGTGGGTTATTCTAGAGCCAAATTTGAGTGACCAGGGCCAAGGAACACAGTTAGGTAATTCAAATTCTATATTCAAACAAGCTAACAGTTTCATGAAGTTTTTACAGTAATAGAACAAGGAGAAACATAAATCAAGACACTTTTCAAACACATTAGTGGAACGGATAGGTGGGTTATAGCAAAGCAAAGAGAATTTTGCTATTGGCTTCAGATGTTATCTGACAGCATTCTCAGCCTTTGGGTTGCTGGAAGCTACAGGTCTAGAAAGTTAATATATCTCACAGGATGTCAGGTCTGACAAAGAGGTGGACAAATAATAGCTTAATTTAGCAGGCTAAAGATAACCCAAGATTAATTGTAGCTAGGTCTGACCTTACTGTGTTTCTCTTTTCATGACTCTCATAGCCATCTTAACCCTCAACTTCCCTGTGCCACACTGCAGGCATGTATCACAGGTAACTTATTTTCTTCTTGTATGATAGGGAATGCAACCCCCCAAAAGAAAGCATTGAAAAATAGGCACTATTCTTCTTATGTAAGACTGAAGTCTCTGTTTTCAGAATGTCATTGTGTTCCATGGGGCATTAATAACTAATTTAATAAATTTCTCCTGTGAAAGCCAATTTGTTACAGTGCCATCATTTTATTTGTTTATTATTTTAATTTTACATGCATATGTGTATTGCCTGCATGTATATAAGTGCACCTGTGTCAAGCAATGCCCTCCAGCATATAAGAAGTCATCTGATTGATTCTCTTGGAATTGGAACTAGAATTACAGACGGTTTTTAGCTGTCATGGGTGTGCTGGGAGTTGAATTTGGCTCCTCTGCAAGAGCAACCAGTTCCCTTAACCACTGACCAATCTCTTCTGACCACAGTTCCTTCATTTTGAAACTACTGTCTCAATTTTTCTTTCCAAAATCCAACACTGGGTATCTTCTGTCTACCTCTGATATGAAAAAGTGTATATTCATTACAGATATGGGGGTATAGTTTTAATTTTTATTTATTTATTTATTTATTTATTTATTTATTTTTTGATGTTTTTGAAACAGGGTCTCCTTGTAACATGGGCTGGCCTGGAACTAACCCTGTAGAACAGTCTGGTCTTGAACTCAAAGAGATCTGCATGCATATGCATACTGAGTGCTGGGATTAAAGGCATGCGCCACCACACCTGGCTTAAAGATGGTTCCTTAACCGAAACTGGCTCCTCTGCAAGAGAAGTGTATGCTCTTAACCACTGACCCATCTCTCCACCCCATGCCGAGATGGAATTAACTCAACAGATTTTGATTAAGAACATTAATGGAAAGATTCTTTTAATAAAAAAGAAGACATACAACAGACTACAAAACAAAGAGAATTTAGGATAAGAACAACAAAGTCTAAAGATAGTTATTTTGAACACGTTACATTTGTCTATTTTTAGGAAGTCTTGTTTAAGAAAGAATACATTTGTCAGTAAACTTTTGATATAGAAGGGTTAGAATTAAATCCTTGGCTACCTGAATGGAAAAAAAATACTTGTAAACAAACAAAAGTATATAAAAAAAACTCACATGTTTTAACAGGAAATGAAGAAAAAGAATTTCTAAGCATTGAGAGATAAGTTTGTTTGAAAGTAAGAAGGGAGATTTTTTTTGTTGTTGTTTTTCCTTGAACAGGGCTAGAATTCTTCAGATCAAAGAGAAGTTAAATTTTGAAGGTTTACAAAATAATTTGCAATGTGTTGAGCTTGGGATTTGAACCACAGGCCTTGTGAGAGCAAATCTGTTTACTTAATTGCTAAGTAATTTTCCTAGTTGCTGTTAAGGGGAAAATTCCCAGGTGAGTCACCTGGGGCAGAACAGTTTTGCTGGGTATGGGGGGTGTTAGCCCTCCATCTTGGGGCCTGTGATGATCAGGGTTGTAAGCACATTTGCCCTTCTGCTGTCTTTTTTTTTTTTTTTTTTTTTTTTTGTCTTTGGTCTCTAGCTGAATCAAGTTTACTGGGAAACTTAAGAAGTCCCCAGATTTCAGCAGGGAAAAATAAAATGGCACATGTCCTGCTTCCAGCAGCCACACACTCCAGAAAGGCTGATGCAAATGAACAGCACTGAAGGGGACCGGAAAAGTGTTGGGAGCAGGGAAATTGGGTATGTTGTCTGGTTTTGCATCCAACCGACACTCTGTCTGTAACAGACACTGGCTTTGCCCAAGTGAATCTCCTGTTTACTAAGAAGGGAAAAAAGTCAAAGCACTATCTCTAAGAACTAGTGGCTCAGGCAGAACCTAATAGCCTGAGGACGACTGGGTATGGACTATGTGATTCTTTTTTTTTTTTCTTTTTTTTAAATATATTTTTATTTTTTATTTTATTATTTATTTATGTTTATGAACGTATTGTCTGCGTGTAGGTTTGTGCACCCTTCTCGTGCAGTGCCACAGAAGTCAGAAGTGGGCACCGGATTCCCCTGGAACTGGAGTTAAAGATGGTCCTTAGCCGCCATGTGGATGCTGGGGATTGAACCCTGGTCCTCTGCAAGAGCAGTTGGCACTCAAACACTAGGCCATCTCTCAAGCCCCATGATTCTTAAGGAGAACCTTCAACTTCAGTCACCTAACCTGTGGGTCCCTCTGATGTATGCGGGTATTTCTCCACATAGAAAAAGAAAGAAATGCTTATGCTCCAAGGTAATCTTCCCCAAGGGAAAGCCAATGGGGGATTTCAAATGGTGCACAAATGTAAGACTTCCCTCAAATTTGGGAAACTGGTGGCTTCGATAACCTCTGTTGCTTGGTCATTGAGTCACTGTTTTTTATTTTTTTTGTTTTCTTTTTGAGAGAAAAGTTTAGATAGAAAGTCTTTGCCGGCACCCAAGTGTGCAGTTCAGGTCCCAACAGAGGAAAAAGGGGCCTTCAGCTAACACCAAAGGTTAGCCTTGGTCAGAGAACCTCAGTTGCCCATTTGTTTAATGGGTAACTCATGACAGCACGATCTAAAATTAAAAGATTAGAAATCCACTCCCTCAACTGTGGGTGGGGGGGAGCAAGAGCACAGGCACCCAATTTCCCCAATCCCACCAAGGAAAGGGGAGAGTTTACCTTCCTTTACAGCTTCCGAAGGTCCCATCCTCTCAAGCCCCACTTTATGTGCCAGCCATTGGCTTCTCCCCTTTCGTGAGGTTACTGCCTCCCAGATCACCAGGCTCACAGTCCTAGGTATGGCCGTCATTCACAGCCTTTGCTCGAGTGCTGAGGGCCTCAAGGAGGGAAGAGGGAGGCAGCAGAACTGTCCCCGACATGGTCATAAAACTGAACAGGTCCAAAGAAAAAGCCCTGGGAGTTGCAAATATGAGCATAATTCATTTATTGCTCTGGTTGAAGGACTTAGGTACTTTTGTTGGGCTCTTTGACCAGGTGGGTGGGACAAAGAAGAAGAGTATGTGCATTCTGTAGTGGTTAAGATTTATGGCAGGAAAACCACTGGAGCTCTCAAGATAAGCTTATGGCTTATGCCACTAGCTTCCAGAGGACAGGGCGGGCATGCCTCAAGAGAGATAAGTCTTGGGAATGCTATTGTTCAAGTTACACTCCTCTGGTGGTTAGCCTGCAGAAGCCTGATATCCCATATTTCAAACGGGAGTAGCTATCATTTCCGGCTGGCCTTCTACATTTTGGGGGTGAAAGCTACTAATGGTCATCTGGAGAATGAAGCTAGGTCACTTATACTCAGCCATAATGGATTCATCCTGCCCCACATATTGTGGCCACATCAGTGGGTGTGGCATCAAGACAACAAGATCTAGTTCACCCTGCCCTTCATCACAAAGCCCTATTTTCAAAAAACAAAGTAGTCAGCATATATGTGCACCCTGTTTTAATTTCATTCTTCTACAAGTGGCAATCCAGTTCTACCAACACCACTTGCCGAAGATGCTGTCTTTCCTCCATTGTGTCTTCTTGGCACCCTTGTCAAATATGATAAGGCTTAAATTGTAGTAGCTCATGTTAGGATTTTCAGTTTTCTTCCATTGAACAACTGGTCTGTTTTGTGCCAGTACCAAGCTGTTTTTATGATGATAGCCCTTTAGTGTAGTTTGAAGTCTGGTATAGAGATCCCCACATGGAAAAAAAAAAAAGAGATCCCCACCTGCACTACTCTTTTCACTCAGTGTTGCTTTGGCTATTCAGGGTTTTTGTTTTCCCATATGAAATTAAGGACTTTTTTTCCAAGCCTGTGAAGAAAGTCTTGGGGATTTTAATTGGGATTTCGTTGAATCTGTATATTAGTTTGGGTGGAATGGACATTTTTACTATATTAATTTTCCCAGTAAATGAGCATTGAAGATCTTTTCATCTTCTGATGTCTTCTTCAACTTTCTTCTTCAGGGGCTTAAAAATTTTTAGAGATCTTTGGTGTCTTTGGTTAGGTTTGTTCCTAAGTATTTTATTGTTTTTGAGGCTATTGTGAATGGGAAGGTCTCCTTGTATTCCTTCTTCAGTTGCTTGCTGGTGTAAAGAAAGGCTACTGATTTTTCTAGGTTAATTTTGTATCCTGCCACTTTACATAAACTCTTAATCATTTCTAGCAGTTTTCTGGTGGAGTTTTTAGCATTCCTTAGGTAATCAATCATGCCATCAGCAAAAACGGATAGTTAGACATCCTCTTTTCTAATTAGTACTCCTTTAATTTCATTTTCTTGCCTTATTGACCTAGCAAGTGTTTCAAGCACTATATTGAAAAGGAGTGGTGACAGAGGGCAGCAGAGCCAAGTTCCTACCTTTAAAGGGAATTCTTCTGTCTTTTCTCCATTCAGGATAATGTTGGCTGTGGGTTTCCTGTATATAGCTTTGATTACATTGAGGAATGATCTCTCCAATCCAATTCTCCCTAGTGCTTTAAGCATGAGGGATGCTGGATTTTGTCAAAGACTTTTTCTATTTCAATTGATATGATCATGTCATTTTTTTCTTTCAGTCCTTTTATGTGTTTTAAGATATTTATTGATTTTCATATGTTGAATCATCCCTGCATCTCTTGTATGAATCTAACGTGGTCATGATAGATGATCTTTTTGATGTGGGTCTGTATGTGGTTTGCAAGTATTTTGTTGAGAATTTTTGCATATGTGCTCATTAATGAGAAGGGTCATAGTTCTCCTTTTTGGTTTTATCTTTGCCCGATTTTGGTATTAGAGTGATGTGGGCTTCATAGAAGAAATTTGGGAGAATTCCCTCTGTAACCTTCTCAACTATTTGAGTAATTATTGTTGTAAGTCTTTTTGAAATGCTTTATCGAATTCTGCCTTGAAACCACCTGGGCCTGAGCTTTTTCTTGGGGGGGTACTAATTAAGTCTTCAATTTCTTCATATATTATGTGTCTGTTTAACCTGTGTATCTCTTCTTGGTTAAGCTTTGGTGATTCCTAGGATTTTAGATATTAATCCATTTCTTCTAGGTATTCAAACTTAGTTTAGTATTGCTTTTTTAAGTATTCCTGTATGATATTCTGGATCTTTTCAATGTCTGTTGTGATATTTCCAGTTTCATCACAGAGTCTATTGATTTGGAGTTCTTATTTCTTTCTTTTAGTTAACTGGGCCAGATGTCTGTCTATCTTATTTATTCTGTCAAAGAACCAACTTGTAGATTCATTGATTTTTTTTGTGTGTTGTTTTCTTTGTTTCACTGGGGACAGGCTTAGTGAGTTTAACAAGCCTTGCAGTCTCTAGTTGCTCTCTCTGCTTCCTGTACTCATTTCGAGATGTGGCCCTCGGCTTGCTGCTCCAGGTCCAGCCGCCATGCCTCCTGCCACAATGGAACCGTCAATCATAAGCTCAAATAAACTCTTCATTTTATAAGTTCCTTTGGTCATGGTGGTTTATCACAGCAACAGAAAAGTGACTAATACAGTTATTTGGTACCAGAGAGTGGGCTGTTGGCTGTGAAGAACCTGAGCATGTGTATGTTTGGAGAAATGTGGAAGACTTTGGAACTTTGGGCTAGAAAAGCTGTTGACTACTGTAAGCAGAGCTTAACAGGCCATTCTAGTAGAAGCCTGGAAGAAAGAATTGCTGCAAAAAATGTAGTTCCAGAGAAAAATAAAGACGTAGGCAGCAACCGGGACATTTTGATAGAGAGTCTGGCAGCATTTTGCCAAAGCCCAAATGCTTGCCTGATGCTAAGTTGAAAAGCTATGGACTAATGTCTTTGGCAGAGGATATTTTAAGACAGGCTAATGTAGAAATGGTGGCATGGCTATTAATGGTGAATATTGTACAGATCTACAGTGAAGAAGAGCAGATTGGGCAGAAAGAAATGCGGAATGTACAGTTTGGATCTGAAAACCCCACTAGGAAGATTAAATGTGGTGCCAAGGATTGTGAAGGAGAGGTTCCTTTTGATAAGGAGACTAAAGTGATTAAGGAGAGGCCTAGCTATTTACAAATAAACAATGGAAAAAGTGAGATTAAAGTGGTTAAGGAGAGGCCTCAAGATTTACAAGTAAACAACAGAAACTGTACTTTCAGGGCAAGACCACACCCAGCTAATCCTCCAACTTTTGAAAGGAAAATACTGAAAGAGTTTTCTACTCCATCAAGTCCAGGGCAGAGAAAATTTGCAAATGTGGTTAAAGTAAGAGAGAGTTCATCCCGAACTTGCAGCCAAATTCGGCAATTTCATTCACGTTGTGCTGGCTTTAGAGGCATGAATGATGCAAGAGTGAAGGGGTTATCATTTCTTCCTCCAGGGTTTCAGAGAGCCACAGGGGCCAGGAAGAGTGCAGCAAGGGTGTCCCTGAATAAAGAAGGCCCTGATAGGCCATCGTGCGAAGCTGTGAATGTGAAGCCTGGTTGGCAGCGGAGACCCCAAGAAGACGTTTGAGATGCCAGACCTGTGAGATATTTGCTAAGGAGAGCTGCATACAAGGAGTGGTACCAGCCTAAGAAAGAGATGTATGTTGCAAGCAAAGCTGGAAGAGCTGAGCCATCTAAGCCCTTTGTTGTTGTTTTTTTCACATAAATTTATTTTTATTTTTTTAACAAATTTAGACCCGTGTTCCCACCCTATCCCCCACCCCGCCAGAGCTCATGCATTCTGCCAAACATGGTTTTCATCTCTTTCTCAGTCTTTCTCAATATTCTCCATGAGGATGTTGACTGTTTTGAGCAGAAGTTCACTGTTTCAGTCAGTTCTCTGATGCAGTCCTTTCTGTTGTTGTTGTTGTTGTTGTTGTTGTTGTTTCCAATATGCATTACGCCCAACTGCTTTGGACAAAAGCTCAGGGGGCCCTACACAAGAAATACTTACAACTGGGTAATTGGCACTAGCATCCACAGATGAGGGATACCATTCGTCGTTTGTTTTTCTGGGACTGTGTTACTTCACTCAGCATGATGTCCTCTAGCTCCAGCCATTTTCCTGCAAAGCTCGTGATGTCGTCTTTCTTTACTGCTGCATAGAACTCCATTGTGTAGATGTACCACATTTTCTCTATCCACTCGTCAGTTGAGGGGCATTTAGGTTGGTTCCAGCTCCTTGCTATTGTGAAGAGAGCTGCAATAAACATGGCCGTGCATGTATCTCTGTGGTGGCGTAAGTCTTGAGGGTACATGCCCAGGAGTGGTATGGCTGGGTCGGGTGGCAAGTTCATTCCAAGTCTTCCAAGGGTTCTCCATACTGCTTTCCATAGTGGTTGTACGAGTTTACATTCCCACCAGCAGTGGATGAGTGTTCCCCTTTCCCCACAACCTCTCCAGCACTGGGTATCATTTGTTTTCTTGATCCTAGCCAGTCTTATTGGAGTAAGCCCTTTGGAAGTCAAGTCCCAGAAGTTGCATGTGGAGCTACTGGACTTGGTGTTTGCCCTGCTGGTTTTTGGTCTTGTTTTGTTCCAGTATTTCCTCACTATGCCGCTATTCCTCCCTTTTGGAATGGGAATGTGTATTTGGTTCCATTGTATGTTTGGAGTTTGTAATTTGCCTTTTGATTTTACAGTAGCTTACAGTTAGGAGATTGGCTTGAGTCTCAGAAGAGACTTTGGACTGTAGACTTTTGAATGGCATTGAAACCAGTAAAGACTATGGGGACTTTTAAGGTTGGACTAAATGCATTTTGGATTTTATATGGTCAGGAGCCTGTGGGGGCCAGGGAGTGGAACGGGGTTGTTTGAATGAGTGTGCCCATAGACTTTAAGTATTCAGACATTTGTCTCCAGTTGGTGGCACTGTTCTTGGAGGTATTAGAAGGTGTGGCCGTGCTAGAGGAATTATGTCACAGGGGACAGGCTTAGTGAGTTTAACAAGCCTTGCATTCTCTAGTCGCTTTCTCTGCTTCTTGTGCTCATTGTTAGATGTGACCCTCGGCTTGCTGCTCCAGCTCCAGCCGCCATGCCTCCCGCCACAATGGACTCTATTTCCCTGGAACCATCAATTGTAAGCTCAAATTAACTCTTCCTTTTATAAGTTCCTCTGGTTATGGTGTTTTACACAGCAACAGAAAAGTGACTAATACATAGGGCTTATCCTGGTATTAGATTTTTTGCACTGTTGTATGATAGAATGCATGAAATTATTTCAATCTTTTTGTATTTGTTGAGTTTTCTTGTGTGTCCCAATATTTGGTCAATTTTGGAGAATGTTCCTTGAGGTGCTGAGTAGAAAGTGTATTCTCTGGTATTTGGGTGGAATATTTGGTTGATGGCTGTGAGATCTGTTTGGTGTATCACATCATTCAGTCCAGATGTCTCTCTATTATTCTTTGTCCAGTTTACCTATCCAAAGGGCTCAATGGGGTATTGAAATCCTCTACTATGAGTGTTCTGTGGATAATCTGTGCCTTGAGTTCCTGGAGAATTGTCTTCATAAATTTTGGTGCACCAAAGATTGGCGCATATATACTCATGATTATGAAATATTCATGGTCTATTTTTCCTTTGATATAGATTTTATGACCTTCTTGTCTCTTCTGATTTTTTTTTACTTTGAACTCTATTTCTTCTGATATTAAAATAGCAAGACCTGGAGATCTCCTGAGGCCAGTGGAAGGAAGAGCAGGAGACAGGTAGGAACTGTATGCCTCAGCAAAGCTGATTGTTGATCCCTTGGTCCAGCTGTCTTTGACTTGATTGCCTTTTGTGGCTGTGGGGTCGGAGTTATCCTCCCAGCAAGTATTAAAGGTGGGCTGTGTGACTCTTGAGATCTGAGATATTCTGAGGCCAGTGGAAGGTACCGGGGTATTGGTTGAGGAGCCCCCTCCTCCCCGCCAACTGGGATTGTGAAGAGGCATCTGAAGAAGGCAAGCAAAGCAAGCCTTCAACACAGAGGCACTTAGGACTTACATTGGAATACAGGCAAGGAGAAGCACATATGCCAGGATCACGAAGAAGAGACAACACTGGAAAGGGCCAGGATAATCCCACACCTAGCTTTAACAACACTATGGATGACTCCTGCAGCAGGATCCCTGTGGGGATGCCCCAGGACACAGGCATCAGAAACACAATTGGGAACATATTTAAAGAACTACAAGATTATAAAGAACAAATCAAAGAACTAAGAAAAGAGAATGAGGAACTCAAGAAGGACCTAGAGAGAGAGAATGACAAGCTCCGGAAGGAAGTAGAAACACTGAAAAGATCTCATTTTGAAAAAGATAAAGAAACCAACCAGCGAACCAAAGAGCTACAAGAAGAGATTAAGAAGCTCCAAAATGAAGTAGAAATACTAAGGAAATCAGAAGAGGAAATGAAAGAGGAAATCAAACACTCATCCAATCAAGAGGAAAGGAATGGAAAAAGCTTCAGAAGCAGAATGGAGGAAGCAGAACAAAGAATATCAGACCTGGAAGATAACACAGAACAACTAAAAACCTCAAGGAAAGATTATGAAAAATTTAAAAATACACAAAAGTGGAACAACCAGGAGCTGTGGGACACTATGAAAAGATCAAACCTCCACATCATAGGAATAGAGGAAGGAGAAGAATCCCAAGAGAATGGTATTGATCAGATCTTCAACAGAATAATAGATGAAAACTTCCCCAAACTAAAAAAGGACAAACCAATACCAATACAAGAAGCACATAGAACTCCAAACAGACAAGATCAGAAAAGAAATTCTCCACGCCACATCATAGTTAAAATGCTAGACACCCAAAACAAAGACAAAATCCTTAAAGCCACAAGAGAAAAACAACAAGTGACCTATAAGGGGAAACCTATCAGAATTACAACTGACTTCTCAATGCAAACTATGAAAGCAAGAAGAACCTGGAGCAAAGCATTCCCAGTGTTAAGGGACAATAGATGCCAACCCAGGTTACTATACCCAGCAAAAATGTCAATTATAGTTGAAGGAGAGAGAAAAACCTTCCATGACATAAACAACTTGAAAGAATACATGTCCGGAAAACCAACCCTTCAGAGAATACTTGAAGCAATTCAAAGAACAGAAGAAAGGAGCAACCAACCCCAGGCACCTAGAAAGAGAAATCAATAAAAGCATAACTGCAGAAGTAGAAACCTAAACCCAAACCGCAAATGGATAATAAGGCAAAAGGAAGCAACACAAACCTATCAGTCATAACCTTAAATATTAATGGACTAAATTCCCCAATCAAAAGACATAGACTGGGAGACTGGATTAGGAAACAGAATCCATCGATATGCTGTCTACAAGAAACACATCTTACCTTCAAGGACAGGCACCACCTTAAAGTGAAGGGATGGAAAAAAATATTCCAAGCAAATGGTACCAAAAAGAAAGCAGGTGTTGCTATTTTAATATCGGATAAAATAGACTTCAAAGTAAAAGAAATCAGAAGAGACAAAGAAGGCCATTACATTTTCATCAAAGGAACAATCCACCAAGAAGATTTCACAATTATGAATATATATGCCCCAAATTCTGGTGCACCAAACTTTATAAAGACAATTCTCCAGGACCACAAGTCACAGACTAACCCCAGCACACTCATAGTGGGAGATTTCAATACCCCACTGAGTCCTTTGGATAGGTCAACAGGACAAAAAATAAACAGAGAGACATCTGAACTGAACGATATGATACACCAAATGGACCTCATAGACCTCTACCGAACATTCCATCCTAATACCAGAGAATACACTTTCTACTCAGCACCCCACGGAACATTCTCCAAAATCGACCACATCCTGGGACACAGAAGAAACCTCTACAAATACAAAAAGATTGAAATAATTTCATGCATCCTGTCAGACCACAGTGCAATGAAGCTCAACATCAACACCAGGACAAGCCCTCCTGCCTACAAGAACACATGGAGACTAAACAACACACTCTTGAATAATGAATGGGTCAAGGAAGAGATAAAGAAAGAAATAAAAACATTCCTGGAACTGAATGACAATGACAATACAACACAACAAAACTTATGGGATACCTTAAAAGCAGTCCTAAGAGGGAAATTTATAGCCCTGGGTGCCTACATTAGAAAAACAGAAAGAGCACAAGTGAATGATCTAACACTACAGCTAAAAGCACTTGAGAGGCAACAACAGATGAACCCTAAACGCAACAGACAGGAAGAAATAACAAAAATCAGAGCAGAAATCAATGAAATAGAAACAAAGAAAACAATACAAAAAATCAATGAAGCCAAAAGTTGGTTCTTTGAAAGAATAAACAAGATAGACAGACCTCTAGCCCAGTTAACAAAAAGAAAGAAGGAACAACTCCAAATCAATACAATCTGTGATGAAAAGGGAAATATCACAACGGACAAGGAAAAGATCAAGAAAATTATATGGGAATATTACAAGAACCTATATTCTACCAAGTTTGAAAATCTAGAAGAAATGGATGAATATCTGAAATCTTGGGAATCACCAAAGCTTGGCCAAGAGGAGACCAGCAGCTTAAACAGACCCATAACATATGAAGAAATAGAGGATGTAGTAAGAAGCCTCCCAACTAAAAAAAGCCCAGGCCCAGACGGTTTCACAGCAGAATTCTATAAAACATTTCAAAAAGACCTACAACCATTATTTCTGAAACTGTTTAGAAGTATACAATCAGAGGGAACTCTCCCAAATTCCTTCTATGAAGCCAACATCACTCTATTACCAAAACCAGGCAAAGATACAACTAAAAAGGAGAATTATAGACCCATCTCCCTCATGAACACAGATGCCAAAATTCTAAACAGAATACTGGCAAATCGCATACAGACCCACATCAAGAAGATCATCCATCATGACCAAGTTGGATTCATACCAGAGATGCAGGGATGGTTCAACATACGAAAATCAATAAACATCATCAAACACATAAACGGAATCAAAGACAAAAACCACACCATCATCTCAATTGATGCTGAAAAAGCCTTTGACAAAATCCAGCATCCCTTCATGCTTAAAGTCCTAGAAGGAATTGGATTGGAGGGATCATTCCTCAATGTAATCAAAGCCATATACAGGAAACCCACAGCCAATATCATCCTAAATGGGGAAATGACAGAAACATTCCCTTTAAAGGTAGGAACTCGGCAAGGCTGCCCCCTATCACCACTCCTCTTCAATATAGTGCTTGAAACACTTGCTAGAGCAATAAGGCAAGAAAAGGATATTAAAGGAGTACTAATTGGAAAAGAGGAAGTCAAACTATCCCTATTTGCTGATGATATGATTGTTTACTTAAGGGATGCAAAAAACTCCACCAGAAAACTCCTAGAAACGATTAACAGCTTCAGCAAAGTGGCAGGATACAAAATTAACCTTAGAAAATCAATGGCCTTTCTTTACACCAAGAACAAGCAACTGGAGAAAGAATTCAAAGAGACCTTCCCACTCACAATAGCCTCAAAAACAATAAGATACCTAGGAACAAACCTAACCAAAGACACCAAAGACCTCTACAACAAAAATTTTAAACCCTTAAAGAAAGAAATTGAAGAAGACCTCAGAAGATGGAAAAACCTCCCATGCTCATGGATTGGGAAAATTAACATTGTAAAAATGTCCATTTTACCAAAACTCTTGTATAGATTTAACGCAATCCCAATCAAAATCCCCAAGAGTTTCTTCACAGGCTTGGAAACACAAGTTCTTAAATTCATTTGGAAAAACAAAAGACCCCAAATAGCCAAAACAACCCTGAGTGAAAAGAGCTACACTGGGGGGAATCTCTATACCAGACTTCAAACTATACCACAGGGCTATAGTCATAAAAACAGCCTGGTACTGGCACAAAAACAGACCTGTTGATCAATGGAACAAAACCGAAGATCCAAATCTGAGCACATACAATTTCAGCCAGCTTATATTTGTCAAGGGGTCCAAGAAGCCACAATGGAAATAAGACAGCAGCTTCAGCAAGTGTTGTTGGCAAAACTGGATTACCACTTGTAGAAGAATGAAATTAAACCCCTACCTCTCGCCCTGTACAAAAGTGAACTCCAGATGGATCAAAGACCTCAACGTGAAACCCCAATCTCTGAAGGTGAAAGAAGAAAAAGTTGACAGCAGACTACAAGACATAGGCATAGGAAAAGACTTCCTAAATCAGACAGCAGCTGCACAAGAATTAAGGTTGGCAATTGACAAATGGGACCTCATTAAACTCAAAAGCTTCTGTACATAAAAAGAAACAATCAAGGAAGTGAAGAGAAATCACACAGAGTGGGAGGAAACCTTCACTTCAGATACATCTGACAAAGCATTGATTTCCAGAATATGTAAACTGCTCAAAAAACAAAGATAAAAGAAATCAAATGACCCATTCAATAGATGGAGGAAAGATCTGAACAGAGATTTCACAACTGAGGAATTAGAGATGTCTGAGAAACAGCTTAAGAAGTGTTCAACATCACTAATCAATAAGGAAATGCAAATCAAAACCACTTTAAGATATCATCTTACTCCAATAAGACTGGCTAGGATCAAGAAAACAAATAATACCAAGTGCTGGAGAGGTTATGGGGAAAGGGGAACACTCATCCACTCCTGGTGGGAATGTAAACTCGTACAGCCACTATGGAAAGCAGTGTGGAGAACCCTTGGAAGACTTGGAATGAACTTGCCAGCAACCCAGCCATACCACTGATTTGTTAAAAAAATAAAAATACATAAAAAAAGAAAAAAAAATAGCAACACCTTCTGCCTTTTTGGTACCATTTGCTTGGAATATTTTTCCATCCTTTCACTTTAAGTTGGTGCCTATCCTTGAGGGTAAGATGTCTTTCTTTTAGACAGCATATAGATGTGTTCTGTTTCTTAATTCAATCTCCCAGTCTATGTCTTTTAATTGGGGAGTTTGTGTGTTGCTTCCTTTCACCTTACTATCCATTCGCACTTTTGTTCTAGGTTTCTACTTCTACAGTTATGCTTTTACTAATTTCTCTTTCTAGGTGCCTAGGGACAGTTGCTCCTCTCTTCTTTTCTTTTAATTGCTTCAAGTATTTTCTGAAGGTTGGTTTTCTGGACTTGTAGTCTATCATCTTGTTGATGTCATGGAAGATTTTTCTCTCCCCTTCAACCATAATCGACATTTTTGCTGGGTATAGTAACCTGGGTTTTCATCTATAGTCCTTTAACACTGGGGATGCTTTGCTCCACAATTTTTGCTTTCATAGTTGCACAGAGAAGTCAATTTTAATTCTGATGGGTTTCCTCTTATTTGTAACTTGGTGTTTTTCTCTTGTGGCTATACGAATTTTGTCTTTGTTTTGGGAATCTAGCATTTTAACTGTGATATGGTGTGGGGAGTTTCTTTGCTGGTCTTATCTATTTGGAGTTTTGTGTGCTTCTTGTATTTGTATTGGTTTGTCTCTTTTTAGTTAGGGGACATTTTCATCTATTATTCTGTTGAAGATCTGATTAATGCCATTCCCTTGGGATTCTTCTTCCTCTATCTCTATGATGTGGAGGTTTGATCTTTTCATAGTGTCCCACATTTCCAGGTTGTTCCACTTTTGTGTAGTTTTAAAAATTTTTATAATCTTTACTTGAGGTGTTTAGTTGTTCTGTGTTGTCTTCCAGGTTTGATATTTTTCGTTCTGGTTTCTCCACTCTACTTCTCAGGCTTTTTGTGTTCCTTTACTCTTGATTGGATGAGTGTTTGATTTCCTTTTTTATTTCATCTTGTGATTTTTTTCATATTTCCCATTCCTTTTGGAGCTTCTCAATCTCTTCCTGTAGCTCCTTGCTTCACTATTTGTTTTCTTTTTCCGGTGTTTCCACTTCCTTCCTGTGTTTGTCACTCTCTCCCTCAAGTTTCTTTTTGAGTTTTTCATTCTCTCTCCTTAGTTCTCTAACTTTCTCATTATATTCTTTGATTTCTTTGAATATTTCTGCAATTTTTCCTTTAAGATATATGTCTTGGTCCACCCCAGGGGGATCCCATTGTAAGAATCTCCCTCAGGTTTGGTAGAGCTTGCTGTGGAATTATCCTGCACCTTTCTCATGCTGTCCCTTTGTCCTGTCCCTGTCATGTGGGTTTATCTTTGCCTGTATTCCAATGCAAATCCCAAATACCTCTTCACTCTGTTGAAGGCTTGCTTTGCTTGCCTCCTTCAGATGCCTTAGTTGCTTGTTTGTTTGTTTGATTTGTTTTTCTCTTTGTTTATGGAGTGTTCACTTGTCTAATTTTAGGCTTTCAATTTTGTTTATATATTGGAAGTCTAACTCACTCTTCCCTTTCTGTTCTGAACGTTCTCCAAAGAATCCACTTGGACACTCCTTCAGCAATTCCAGTTGGGGGGTGGGGGGATATTCCTTGCTTAGCTCCAGTTCTCTGTGCTTCAAGTGGTCTGGGAAATCCCCAATCTAAGCTCTGTGCACTCAGGCCTCACAGTGGCAACAGCCCCACCTCTTATACCAGCTGTGCTTCAGGTGGTCCTGGGAAATCCCTGATCTAAGCTATATTCACTCCTGTTTTCTATTTCATTTACTCTGCTTGTTATTTCAAATGGACTTATTGGGTTTTTAATTCCGTCTTCATTTATGATTCCATTTTGTCTGTATTTCTATCTCTTTTGTGAATTCACTTTCCAATTCCTGAATTGTTTTTATTTCATTCAGCCTCATATTTGCATTTTCTTCAGCTTTAGTCACAAGTTTATGCCTATCTTCTTTGTGTTCTTTGAATAGTTTGTCCTTGTTTACTTTGAATTATTTGATCTTGTTTATGATTATTCTTTTAAATTCTGCTTTGTGAGGGTCCTTAGGGTGATTCTCATTTTAGTACAATTCTTTAGGACTGGTGGGTTCTGTTGGGGGTATTTTCTCTTTGTTTTTCATATTATTTGTATTGTATCATTGCTGTTTAGGCATTGGTTATGTTTTGTTGATTGTGTGTCTGACAGGAAATTCTATTCTTCCTTGGCTACTTGAATTTTGTTTCTGTTTATGTTGTTGATGTTGATTGGTTGCTTTGTTGCTCAGGTATGGAAATTTAGTTGGTGTGTGTTTTAGGGTCTTACAAGGAATTTGGCCTAGTGGGCAGTAGGCAGGTCTATGGAAGTTGGGTAAGGAGGGCAAAAAAAGGTGCAGAAAGCCTGTGGAAGTTCTAACAAACTAGGGTGGAAAATTGAAACAGTTTGGAGACAGGGGTCAGGATGCCATTTTTCAGATGCTGACAAAAAGTTTAGTGTGGTGACCTAGAGCTGAAAGACCAGGAGCTGACCTGGGCCTAAGGCTAGAAGGGAGATTGAGTGTTGGGAGAGAATGAAGCTGTTCCAGTGGCAGGGGAATAAGAGTTACATTTATTTTATAGCATAATGGTAACACTATTATATTGCCTTTTAAATAAGAATTTCTGTTAGAGTTACTTGTGTGAGTTCCTTAGGTCATATTAATGATCAGTTTTCATTTCTAATTTTTTTGTCTTTTCAAGACAGATTCTCCCTGTAGCCCCAGCTGTCCTGGAAGTCCCTATGTAGACCAGGCTGGCCTTGAACTTGAAGAAAGTTCTGCCTGCCTCTGCCTCCCAAGTGCGCCACCATGCCTGGCTTCATTCATAATAGTTCTATGCATGATTCTGGTCTGTTATAATAACTTTCCATTGTATTCTTTGTAGTTCTCTTCAGATATGTGAACTAAATGGGTTTCATTGTTTTACAAGTTCACAATATTTATATTTGTTTCCTCTGCCTATGACAAAACACTCTGAAAAAAAAAAAAAACACAACATGCAGAGAGCAGGGTTTGTTTCATTTTCACTTCCAAGTCATAATCCTTCACTGAGAGCAGTCAAGGCAGTATGCAAGTCTGGAAGCTGGAGGCTGGAGTCAAAGCACATGCCTTGGAGGAACACTCTTTACTGGCTAGCTCCCTTTATTTTTTTTCATCTGCTTTGCTTCCACAACATAAATCCATCTGCCCTTAATGACCCCACCCACTGTGGTCTGTACCCTCTTATATCAACCAACAATTACAGCTGAGGATCCTTATTCCCAGGTAACTTTAGTTTGTTTCCAATTAAGGAAAATTTGTATCTCAATTTAATTTTGGAAATGTAGATGTCTAAGACCATTTTTTATAAATGTATGAAATTTTCACACAAAGAAGTCAGTGAGAATAAATTTAAGCCCTGTAAGATGCATACACTAGAGCTCATCAGTAGCCTTTATCAATGTATTCATCTGCCAACATTGTGAAGCCATGAAATGGCATTTTATTCATCAAAGGCTATTTATTTAGAATACTAGATAGCAAGTTGTTGTTGGTTCCTGCCTTAAATGAGGAATGTACACTACTTCCTTAGAATAATTCCTGCCAAAAAATAATAAATAAGAACTTATTAAATTTTAACTAATTTATAACTACTACCAATAGCTGTTGCTGACCACACTAAAAATGATTTAGTAATTTGCTTTTGTTTTTATACTCTTTCATTACCCTATCATGCTTGTCATTCCACCCTACTTCCCTCTTGTTACTTTTGCAAGATTCATGACCTTTCTTTTGTTTCTTTCTTTCATCTTTGTGAGGCAGACTCTCACTGTAGCCAATGGTAGCCTGGAATTTGCAATGGAGACCAAACTGACCTAGATATCACAGAGATCCTCTTGTCCTTGACTACAGACTACTGAATTTTCATCTTTTTCTTTCTTATTTATTCTCTTTGTAACCCATTTAGTTTAACAAGGATCATCTGTGAGATAATTGTATTGAAGCTATATACTCCCACCTCATGGGGTCATTAGTGGATATACAACTGAAAACAGTTATTGCCCATCTCCTTGAATCTACCCCAAAGGGATTTACAAGTTCCATGTGAGGATTGTATAGGCAAAACCAGGAACTATTTTATCTTGTTTCTGGACTTAAGGGGATTTTAAGGGGAAACAACTAAATCATCCAGTATTTTAAAGCCACACTGCTTATGGCTAACAATTTTTTGGTGTTTTTGAGACAGGGACTCCCTGTAGCGCCAGCTGTTCTGGAACTCACTCTGTAGAACAGGCTGGCCTTGAACTCACAAAGATCAGCCTGCCTTTGCCTCCAATGTGGTAGAATTAAAGGAAGATTTCCTAAATATTATATTGTGTATTAGCCCATAATCTTAGCACACTAGCTAAGATTGTATGTCATCTTAGCCTATATTATATTGAATTTTACCCTATGATCTTAGTCTATAATCTTAGCACACTATAATCTTAGCACACTATAAATTATTAGTATAGACTTCTATCAGTTTTAATAAAAGGTAAATTTAGAGTATGTTTTAGACTCTATTCATTTCCCATGTAGAAATGTGATGAAATGTGACTTTATATCTCCTCCTGAGATGCAACAGATTACTTCAAGCCTGGATGAAGAGATGGCCTCCTTCAGGGTCTTCTGGATTAGAGGAGCGGGAGAGGAATCTTTGTAGAATACTATATAATTAATTTTGTGTCCTTTGCTTGTGACCTCTGACTATCATTCTATCCATGTACCTGTTGTCTCCCACTGCTATATAGAATAATCTACCAAATCCACATAGTAGAACAGCATGAATAAGTGTGATGTAGTGACAGGCAAGTTAAACATCTAGGTGGATTGTGAGAAGCTTAGCCTAAGTTAATTCTGTCCTCTGCCACAAATCAGTTACAGAATTTATTGGACTTATTCACAGTTTGTTTTAAATATAATACATTTATTGGCGTTTTGTATATTTCAGATATCATTATTCAATTCAATACAGACATATTCTCCTTTCCCTTCCCCCCACTTCACCCCAGATCATGCATTCTGGCATAAATGCCCTGCTTCTTTCTCTCCATCTTTTTTATGTGTAGGAATTCACAATTTCCTCCTTTAAGTTTTTTGTGGTTATTAGCCTCAGCCTTTAACAGCTATGCTATCTCTCCAGCCATCCTTCTTTAACTTCATATTAATCTAAAATATGGAAACATACCTTCTACACATATACAGTAATTACAGAATCTGAAAGTAAGTGGTGAGTCAATTCTAGATCCTGTTAAGAGATTTAAATTATAAGAACATAGTTGATTTCAGATAAAAAGAAATATAACATTAATGTTCAGCTTGTTTTTCAACTGGAAATTTAGTTTTAGCATCCACAAATATTTACAGCCAAGCACACCATACACTACTCATCAAAGAAATTTCTCTTTGCAACAGATGGAAGCTGCTTTAGAAGTCTACAACTGATCAGACCCAGAGAATATACATCTGGAAGATTCCCATTCCCAGCCAACACATTTACAGTTGAACCTCTACACTTACATTTCCTTGAACATGGTGAAATGAGAGGTACAGAGAAAATGAGTGCATCCTTCAACTCTCACCAGTGAAAGTTTCTTATACAACAGAGTGCAATCTACACAGAAGGCCACAACTGGCCAAGTTTCAAAAATGGGAGCCTCCAGAGTATGTGTCTCTGGATAAGACTCCTGTATTAAACCTCACCCACCCATGGCTCAGGTTTTGATGCAGAAGTGGGGGCACAAAGTTCGTTAAAAGCCCTCATTGGTTCATGAATGTAAGGAAGCAGAGAAAGTCAGACCATTAGAAGCTTTCACATATGAATGTGTGGTGATGCTTGCATTGAGCACAGAACTCCTGCCAACTCAAGAAGACAGAGTCCCAAAGTGGAGCAAGAGAAATGGGTGGTGGGCTGGCCCTGGATTGAGAACTGCTGGAGATTCATTATTGCTTGGTGAGGGAGAGTTTGCCTTAAGATTTCTAGATATGTTAACTAGAATCAAGTGGATACATTTCTACAGAAACACATCTTAGTTCAAAAGCTTCACTGAATAGGATTTAATACATTTCTACAGAAGCACATCTGAGTTCAAAAGTTTCACTGTATAGGATTTATCTTGGATGGTGCAATGCATGAGTTCTGATGAGGGATTGTGGATATGGAGGTGGGGTAAGTCTAAATTAGATTAAGAACTATTGTAGGAAATATGCAAATACTCAATAAAGAGCTTTAAAATTTATGGGCCATTTTTTGGAGAAATTTTTTTTTTCAATTCTAATGAAAAACATTTATTTTTCATTACCTAATTGTGGCAGGTCTTTGAGTTTTCTAGATACAAACCCTTTGAAAATATCTAGGTAGCACTATGGAAAGCAGTGTGGAGAACCCTTGGAAGACTTGGAATGAACTTGCCACCCAACCCAGCCTTACCAATCCTAGGCATGTACACTCAAGTCTCACCCCACTGCAGAGATACATGCATGACCATGTTTATTTCAGCTCTCTTCACAATATCAAGGAGCTGGAACCAACCCAAATGACCCTCAACTGATGAGTGGATAGAGAAAATGTGGTACATCTACACAATGGAGTTCTATGCAACAGTAAAGACATCATGAGCTTTGCAGGAAAATGGCTAGAGCTAGAGGACATCATGCTGAGTGAAGTAGCACAGTCCCATTACAAAAATGGTATCCCTCATCTGTGGATGCTAGTGCCAATTAACTAGTTGAGAGTATTTCTTGTGCACATCCCCTTGAGCTTTTGTCCAAAGCAGTTGGGAGTGATGCATATTGGAAACAACAACAACAACAACAACAACAACAGAAAGGTCTGCATCAAAGAACTGACTGAAACAGTGAACTTCTGCTCAAAACAGTCCACTTCCACATGGAGAATATTGAGAAAGACTGAGAAAGAGATGAAAAGCATGTTTGGCAGAATGCATGAGCTCTGGTGGGGTGGGGGGATGGGGGTACATGGGTCTAGATTTGATAAAAGAAACATATAAATAAATAAATTTACAAAAAGAAAATATCTAGGTGGCAATTTTTTTATTCCAATCCTGTAGGCTTAACATCACACTGACAGTTTTTTTAATTGAAGATGTTTCTTATTTTCATATAGATTCTTATGACCATTTCTTAGGATTATTTCATATGCCATTAGAATCTATTTTCAGGAAGTTCATTCCTATTTTTATTTCTTGAGTATTTCCTCTGTGATTTTCCCTAGTAGTTTCAGATTTTTTCATAGTATGAGGCATTTTGATTTAGTTTTATTGTACATGTAGAAAAATAGCTTTCCTAGCACCATTTATTAAAGAAGGATACATTTAATTTTTTTATATCTGAGCATTTCATATATAATTCTTATCTGTGAATTATTTCAATTTCTTCCATTCCTCCCCAACCCCTCCAACTCATTATAAGTTTCTAATTCTCTTCTTTGACTATATATAGTTTTAGTGTAGGTAATATAATATATTATAATATATCTATATCTCTATATGGTGCAACAATCATAATATTTATATACACACACGCGGCGAGCACACACCCACACACACACACGACACCACACACACACACACCACTTGGATCCGTGCGCCATTTTGTTGTCTGGATCTTCTCACAAAAGTTAGAGAAATGAAAAAAAAAAAAAAACGTAAATGTCCCTCAACCAATGAATGGACAGCAAAAATGTGGTACATTTACACTTTGGGGTTGTATTCAGTGGCAAAGAAAAAATAAGACTATAATTTCAGCGATCATTTCTATATTATGTTACTAGAGAAGTTTCTCTGACTGTGTAGAGTACCAGAAAACACGAAGAGGAGTCATAGCATTCTCTCCTGAGCGTGAAGCCAGCTCTCGGTGTTGCTTTGCTATTACTGCCACCTGCCATTGATGATCGTTCTTCTCTCCTTTGGGAGAGTAGAGGGAATGTATGCAGTCTAAGTGTAAAAAATTAAATCATAAAATTTGCATGTAAATTGATGCAAATAGAATCTGTTACATCAAATTGCATAACCCAGAATCAGAAAAGCAAACGAGTCTCGTTTATCATTTGTGGATCCTAACTCCAAATCCTTAGACATGAGTGTAAATCCCGATATAACTGCAGGAGTCAGAAAACTGGAAACTAACCATAGGGTAAAAGAGAAGAAGCAGTTGAAAAGGGTGGAAGAGTAGAAGTGAAGTTTACATTAACTTGGGTTGGAGGAGGGAGGGGTACAAAGGGCCAAATAAAGGAAAGAAGTAAGAAATAATTAAGTGAATTGGAAAAGCAAAGTGAAATATAGTATTTGATAAGCCTGCTGAAGAACCTGTATTTTTTCTAATAGATATTTGAACACTATTCAAACGTTGTTAGATTGCTATGTTCTCTAGTCCATTCCATTTCTATATATATCCTTTTCTACAAGAAACATTCTGTGTTTCCTACTATATATTGTAGTGTACTTTAGTAACAGGTGTTCCGAAAATGCCTACATTTCCCTTTGTGTTTTTATGCTGCGTTTAATCAGAATTGCTAGTCATTTAATATACAGTTTAGTCTACATCATCAACTTTTCTCAAGAATGGCATTGGGACTCCCTGAATAAATAATTTAATTACTTTTGAAACTGCTGTGAAAGTGATTGCCACCAAAATATTTTTCAACATGCTCTTTATTGTTATATAGAACAGCTATTGATATCTGATGTTAAGATTGTATCCTGGTTCTTTGCTAAAATGCATATCAAATCTAAGAATTTTATGGAGTTATTAGATTTTCTAAAATTGTGATATACTATGTATAAATATGGATTGTTTGCCTTTCTTTCATTTTTATTGAAATTTTGTGTATTATGTATAATAGAAGTTAAGAAAATTTAGACCTCTTCCTCTATCCATGCACCCCATATGCCCCCACTGGATTTCATAAATTCTCTCACATATGTTAAGTGCTATATGCTTATGAACTTGCACAACGGTGATAGCATGCAAAACACCAATGCTGACTTAATCAGTCAAAATCCCGCCACAGAATGAGGGAAATGGGCACCAGTTTCCAACTCTACCCTAGGAACTATTGGTAATAGATTTTTATTTATTCATTTTTTATTTTTTATTATTATATTCATCATATTTTTACTATTTTGGATGAAGTAAAAAATCTTCCTGTCTTAGTTCATATAGGATGATGTATCCATTTTTCCTACATTATTCATATGGTTCAAATTTACTACACACAGTGTGTAAACCGGTAACTTCCAGATCTCATTTCTAGTTGACTGTGGGTTAAGTATCTGTCTGGCTCCTAGTTTCTTCTGTGACTTTTCCTTCTCATTTCCGCACTCACATATTGACTCCCATGTCAAACTACTTTACAAGGTGGATAAATACCAATATTGGAATTTCAGATCTCAAGATACCAAAAACACAACCTCTTAATCTGATAAAATGGGGTTAGTGTGGCTGCAGTTAGATTTTGGAAAGACACAGCAATCATATATCTCACTCAATTGTAATTTGTAAGCAATAATCTGTTAGTTGAGTTAGGGTCACTGAAAGTTACGTTGTAAGAAATAATTTGTCCACTTCCCAAATACTAAAATTCACAGAAAATGGTGGAAATAGAGTGTAATCATTCCCCCATCAGGTGTCATTTTCAACATGGCCCACGTGTACGTGTCAAACATCTAATTACTTGAGTGAACATATAAATGAGGAGAATGGCAACTGTTCCATGCTTGAATATTTCTATCTAGGAATTCACATTTTCTCACTTTTCACAGTTGTTTTTTTTTCTTTTTACTAAATGTTGTAAAATAAGAGTATGCCGAGATACAAACTCTTCTGTTATTACATATTTTTAGAATATTTTAATTGGATGTGATGTTTCATTTTCACAATATTTTCCTTTTATTGCTTTTTTTAAATGAAATATTTTTATTGCTGTTTTGTGCATTTCATACATCATTGATCAATCCAGTTTTGACAGATTCCGTTTTCTATGCCCCCACCCCCACCCCAGTTCTTGCATTCTGCCATACATGTCGTGCAGCTATTCCTCAGTCTTTTTAAAGGTTTTCTCTGTAGAGATTGTATTTTTTTCTTTGTTTGTTTGTTTTTTCTTTCAGCAGAAATTAACTGTTTCAGTGAGTTCTTTGACCCAGTCATTATATTGGTGTTGTTCCCTCCCATTTGTATTCCTCCAAAATATGCCTATATAAACATGACATATATACCAAAATTATGACCTCTGAAAATAAGCTGTATGTTAATACCAAAATAAATTTAGGAATTCACATTTATTCCCTTTAATTTTATATTACTTTAAAATATGAATACATTCCTTTGATCCATATATTGTAATTATAAGGCCTGAAAATAATTGGTAAGTTAATTCTAGAGTCTGTTATGGGATTCACATTATAACAGCACAGTTGCCTTCAGATAAAAAGAAATGCAATGTTAATATTTCTCATCTTGCCTTTCAACTAAGGATTTGATACTAGCATCCACAAATGAGGAATACCATTTGTGGTTTGTTTTTCTGGGACTGTGTTACTTCACTTAGCATAATGGCTTCCTGTTCCATCCATTAACCCTGCAAGTTCAAGATACCATTTTTATTTACTGCTGCATAGAACTCCATTGTGTAGATATGCCATATTTATCCACTCCTTAGTTGAAGGACATTTGGATTGGTTACAGCTCTTCACTGTTGTGTAGACATCTGCAATAAAAATAGATTGTATGTATATTTGTGGTCAGATGACTCTTGTGTGAATATATGCAGGAGTAATATGACTGGGTCAGAGTGTAGGCTCATTTTGAGTCTTTTAATGGTTCTCTACACTGCTTTCTATAGTGATTGTAAGAGTTTGCATTCTGCCTATCAGTGGATGATTGCTCCCCTTTCCCCACAACCTCTCCAGCATTTGGTGTCTTTTGTTTTCTTGATCTTAGACACTCTTATCAGAGTGAGGTGATATCTTAAAGTGGTTTTAAATTGCATTTCCTTAATCATTAATGATGGCGAACACTTTCTAAGATGTTTCTCAGTCTTCTTTACTTCCTCACTTAGTGAAATCTCTGTTCAGCTCTTTACTCCATTTTTTGAGGGGGTTATTTGTTTTCTTATTTTTTTTGTTTTTGTTTTTTGAGTAGTTTATATACTCTGAATGTTAATACTCTGTCAGACGTATTATATTCTGTGGGTTTTCTCTTCACTTTATTGATTGTTTCTTTTGCTGTACAAAAGCTTTTGAGTTAAATAAGTTCACATTTTTGCAATTGTTGACATTATGTCCTGCACAGATTCTCTTTGATTTAGAAAGTCTTTTTCTATGACTATGTCTGGTAGGATTTTGCCAATGTTTTCTTCTATCACCTTCAGAATTTCAGGTTTCATGTTGAGGTCTTTGATCAATTTGGAGTTGATATTTGTACAGTGAGAAAGGTAGGGGTACAACTTTGTTCTTCTACAAGTGATGATTCAGTATTGCTGGAACCATTTGCTGAAGATGTCATCTTTCACCATCGAGTACTTTGGCTCCTTTATCAAATATGAGGTGGCTGAAATTGTATGAGCTCAAGTTTGGAACTTCAATTTCATTCTAATGGTCAATGGGTCTGTTTTCATGCCACTACCAGGCTGTCTTAATGACTCTAGCCCTGTAATATAAAT
The DNA here is from genome assembly GCA_009823505.1 of Rhizomys pruinosus. Taxonomy (NCBI): domain Eukaryota; kingdom Metazoa; phylum Chordata; class Mammalia; order Rodentia; family Spalacidae; genus Rhizomys; species Rhizomys pruinosus. The sequence continues at coordinate 43,558 of VZQC01010427.1, forward strand.
TGAAGTCTGGTAAAGTGATCCCCCCTGTATTATACTTTTGCTCAGGGTGGATTTAGCTATTTGGTGTCTTTTGATTTTTCCATATGAAATTAAGGTTATTTTTTCAAGCCTGTGAAGTAATTCATTGGGATTTTCATTGTGATTACATTGAATATATATATATATATTTTTTAATTTCATATATATATATATATATATATATNTAGGAGTGCTTTGCGTTACGACTGTGTCGTCCGGTCGCCAGTTAATTCCACCCCCCAGTTCTCTTCCAAGGGTTCTCACCATCTGCTTTCCTCGTGGCTGTATGATTTTACCTTCCCACCAGCAGTGGATGCTTTCCCCACAACCTCTCCAGCACTTGGTATCATTTGTTTTCTTGATCCTAGCCAGTCTTATTGGAGTAAGATGATATCTTAAAGTGGTTTTGATTTGCATTTCCTTAATGATTAGTGATGTTGAACACTTCTTAAGATGTTTCTCAGCCATCTCTAATTCCTCACTTGTGAAGTCTCTGTTCAGCTCTTTGCTCCATCTATTGAATGGGTCATTTGATTTGTTTTTTCTTTGTTTTTTAAGTAGTTTATATATTCGGGAAATCAATGCTTTGTCAAATGTTTCTGTGGTGAAGGTTTCCTCCCACTCTGTGGGATTTCTCTTCACTTCCTTGATTGTTTCTTTTGATGTACAGAACCTTTTGAGTTTAATGAGGTCCCATTTGTCAATTGTCGACCTTAATTCTTGTGAAGCTGCTCTCTGATTTAGGAAATCTTTTCCTATGCCTATGTCTTGTAGTCTGCTGCCAACTTTTTCTTCTATTGCCTTCAGAGTTTAGGGTTTCACATTGAGGTCTTTAATCCATCTGGAGTTGACTTTTGTACAGGGCAAGAGGTAGGGGTTTAATTTCATTCTTCTACAAGTGGTTATCCAGTTTTACCAACACCACTTGCTGAAAACGCTGTCTTTTCTCTATTGTGTCTTCTTGGCCCCCTTGTCAAACATGAGATGGCTGAAAATGTATGCACTCAAATTTGGATCTTCAGTTTTGTTCCATTGGTCAACAGTTGTGTTTTTGTGCAAGGACCATTCTGTTTTTTATGACTATAGCCCTGTAGTATAGTTTGAAGTCTTGTATAGAGATGCACCCTGTGTTGCTCTTTTCACTCAGGGTTGTTTTGGCTATTTGGGGTCTTTTATTTTTCCAAATGAATGTAAGTACTATTTTTTCAAGCCTGTGAAGAAACTCTTGGGGATTTTAATTGGGATTGGGTTAAATCTGTTCAAGAGTTTGGGTAGAAGGGACATTTTTACAATGTTAATTTTCCCAATCCATGATCATGTGAGGTTTTTCGATCTTCCGATGTCTTCTTAAATTTCTTTCTGTAAGTGTTTAAAATTTTTGTTGTAGAGATCTTTGGTGTCTTTGTTTAAGTTTGTTTCTAGGTTTTTTATTGTTTTTTGAGACTATTGTTAGTGGGAAGGTCTCCTTAAATTCTTTCTCCAGTTGCTTGTTGTTGGTATAAAGAAAGGCCACTGATATTTTTTAGGTTAATTTTTACCCTACCACTTTGCTGAAGCTGTTATTCATATCTATGAGCTTTATGGTAGATTTTTCAGCATCCCTTAAGTAGACAATCATATCATCAGCAAATAGGGATAGCTTGTCTTCCTCTTTTCCAATTAGTACTCCTTTAATTTCCTTTTCTTGCCTTATTGCTCTAGCAACTGTTTCAAACACTATATGGAAGAGGAGTGGTGACAAGAGGCAGCCTTGACAAGTTCCTACCTTTAAAGGGAATGTTTCTGTCGTTTCCCCATTTAGGATGATGTGGGCTGTGGTTTTCCTGTATATGGCTTTGATTACATTGAGGAATGATCCCTCCAATCCAGTTCCCTAGAGGGCTTTAAGCATGAAGGGATGCTGGATTTTGTCAAAGGCTTTTTCAGTGGACTTTCCCTCTTTTGATATCATCTTCAATCTCGTTATTCAAGGGTTTATTATGTTGTTGTTGTTGAGATATTTGGTGTCTTTGATTAGGTTTGTTCCTAGGTATTTTATTTATTTATTTTTGAGGCTATTATGATTGGGAAGGTCTCCTTATATTACGTCTCTAGTTGGTAGTTGTTGGTGTAAAGAAAGGTTAATGATTTTTTTAGATTATTTTTATATTCAGACAATTTATTGAAACTCATAACTTTTTATAGGAGTTTTTCCTGAAGTTTTTATCATATCATGTTCAACAAGAGATAGATTGGCTGTCCTTCTTCATTCTAGTACTCATTTAATTTCCCTTTTTTGCCTTATTTCTGTAGCAAGCATTTCAAGCACTATATTGAAGAGGAGTGGTGATGGGGGATGCCATGCTGGTTTTCAGGGGAACACTTCTACCTTTTTTCCATTTAGGATGATGTTGGCAGTGGGTTTGATGCACATGGCTTTGGTTATATTGAGAAACATTCCCTCCAGTCCAGTTCCCTCTAGAACTTTAAACATGAGGGGATGGTGCATCTTGTCAAAGGCATTTTCTGCATGAATTGGGATAATTGTGTGATTTTTGTTTTTCAGTCCATTTATGTCTTTTATGATTTTTTTTATTTACAAATTTTGAACCATCCCTGCAACTCTTTATTTAATCCAACTTGTTCCTGATGGATTATCTTTTTGATGTGGGCCTGTATACAATTTGCAATATTTTGTTGAGAATTTTTGCATCTTTGTTCATTAATAAGATGGGTCTATATTTTTCTTGTTTGGTTTTGTCTTTGCCTGCTTTTGGTGTTAGTCTGATGATGGTTTCGTAGAAGCAATTTAGGGGATTTCCCTCTGTTTGTATTCTTCTGAGCAGCCTGAATATTAATGGTTATAAGACCTCATTAAATGTTCTGTTGAATTCTGCTGTGAAACCATCTCGGCATGAGCTTCTTCTTCTTTTTTTTTTTTTTTTTTTTTAGTTGGGAGGGTTTTATTAAATTTCCAATTTCCACAATTATTATGTGTCTGTTTAAGTTGCCAGTCTCTTCTTGGTTAAGCTTTGGTGATTTTCGGGGTTTCAGATGTTCATCCATTTCTCTTAAATTTTCAAATTTAGTGGAGTATAGGTTTCTGAAGTATTGTCATATGTTTGTCTCAATGTTCTCTTTGTCTGTTGTGATGTTTTCCCTTTCATCATGAATTCTATTGATTATTCTTATTGAGTGGTATTTAAATCCAATTAGTTAGCCATTCATGGTGCCAGATAAAAATTTCCACTACTTTAACAGGACATGTTGGTGCGCACCTTTATTCTCAGCACTCAGGAGGCAGAGGCAAGAAGATATCTTTGAGTTCAAGCCCACTCTCATCTACATGGTGAGCTCCAGGCCTTCTGGGACTAAAGGGAGATCCTGTCTCAAAAAGACCAAATTAAAAAAAGAAAGAAATTCCACTACTGTTCTTATGTCTTTTGCTGTGCCTGTCATTGATTTGGTAATTTGGTGTTAAAGCTGGCTTTGAACCATTCATTGATTTTCCCCCTAAGCAGCTTGCATAGTGCTTTCCAAAGTTATGAGCTAGCCTTCAGGGGAAGTGGCTTCCAGGTCAGTTCTCTCTCCATTATTCCAAATAAGTCCTAAATAAATCATTTCTTCAGAATTAGGTTGTTACCTTCAGGTTCTGGGAGCTAATTGAAGCCTGTAGCAATAGCCTGTGTAATTTTGCAAGTCTCTTGGACTACCCTGGCCAACAACACAAAGGAAATTTTATCCTGTCTGGCCTTGCTATGTAGCCTTCAGCCACACACAAAGACTGATGTAGAGCTATTTTATGTGTAATTTTTCATTATTTTGTTAGACCAATACAATACACTTTGTTATTGTTTTTCAGTAACTAGGCATTATTTCTCTCACTCTCCTCTATCTCCCTGTCTAAACTTCCCTCCATGTCTTCCCCATTTAAAGTATTTCCATATTCCCCATTTCTCCCTCGATAATACCAGTACTGACTGGTCCCAACTCTCTTGAGTTCCTTCATTCCCTTTATCTGGAAATGTCCTTGCACAACCTTCCCTTCCCACTTCTATTTAAGTACCCTCATTTTATCCATTTCTCCTTTAATAACACCTGCCTCCTACTATTCTGTCTCAGGTTCCTTCATTCCCTTGACTTCCATGGTTCCTGCTCTTACATCAGGATACATAATCACATTTAAGTCTTCGGTATTAAGAGCCACAAGTAAGGGAGAAGATACACACAGGCTACTTTCCTTTATTTTCTCCATTGTTCTCAGTGGAAAGCAATCTACAAACCATGCTGTGAGACTTGCAATTAGAAGCAGCAGTGCTTTTTGTTTTGAATGACTTTCAAAAACTCTTTTCCTTCTTTGGTCTGTACTTTTAAATTTCTATTGGTAAATTGCAGCTTGCTGCCAATAGTTCATTCTCTTACCTTGTTCAAGGTTGTAACTAAATTGGCTTCTGAATTAGAGAAGTTGCCCTACATTTACATTGAATACAGTATTTGTTTTCTTTTATTAATTATTTGTACAAGACTATTACACAGCTTTTAGATATTCATGTTCTGAACCTATTATGATGTTTTTGAGATTTTTCTTTTAAACATTTCTCAATTTAAATAGTTATTTTTACTTTTTAACTTGCTTCTGACCAGTTCATGTTTCTTCAGAAACAGATTTTTCTCAGTAAATGATTTCAACCCTCCCAACCCCTTCAAGAATAAGAATCCTTAACATATCCAGGGAGCCATTGGAATAGTTGCTGAGAGCAAGTGAGCAGATCACGTGGCACCCTGGTCTCAGGCCAGGTGCAGGGATGATATTTTATTCTGAGGGTGTTCAAGTGTCCTGTGAGGATGAGATTCCTGTTTCTTTTCAGGATGTGCTATGAGAATGGTGAGCATTGTTGCTAACATTGTAGTATAGCCCAGGACATTCATAAGGAGCTAATAGTTTTGCAGTGTCTTTGCTCTACTGATTCATATGTTTGGGAAATGTCTGATTGTTGTGCTTTCTAGGTTCCCAGGCTGAGATCCTGGCATGGATAAGACTACTTAATATCATCAGGAAGCTCAATGATGTAAATGGAAGTGGTCAAATGTTATTAATATAAAATTAGTAATACACTTAAAGTAATCAGGGGTACAAATTGTTATTGATATTTTTTACTCCTAATTTGTACTAGATTTCCATTGACAATTTTGGAATTAATACACACAAGTGTTCTCTGTATTGTTTTGTGCTGTATAATATTACCTGTAAGATTTCTTTTGTCTACCAGAAAATTTGGCCCTAAAAGACTGGATTTTACAATCAGCAGTATACAGTCCAATAAGAGACAGTTTGGATGGACTTAATGGACCTTTACAACTTGGTTCCTCTATGAGTATATGGTAAAATTGCCTTTAAAAATTATAAATTAAAATGTAAGAATCTAAAAATAACAAAAACTATCCTACTCAAGGTACTAATACAAATAGGGAACAATTAATATGGCTCCCTTCAAGATATAGTTAAATAAAAAACTCTCTACTCTAAACATTTTATTGATTTTTCAATTTTTTAAAATAAAAAATAGCCACTCCAATCCTTTACTAAGAATATAAAAAAGGAATGGCCCATCTAGATATGAAGAAAGAATCAAAGAATTCTGAGAAATAAAACATTTTGCAGGGAACCAACAGACAGAGTACTATACACATAGGTGCTCCTGCTGGCATCTCTATGGGTTAGGAGTCAATTATCACCCCCCCGCACACAAGTAAACATATTTATTTATTTATTTATTTATTATTTTTAATTTTCGTCTTTTTGAGATAGGGTCTCCCTTTAGTCCCAGCTGGCCTGGAGCTTGCTATGCAGAACAGGCTGGCCTTGAACTCAGAGATCTGCCTGCCTCTGCTTCCTGAGTGCTGGGATTAAAGATGTGCAGCACCATGCCTGGCCCAAATAAACGTTTTAAATTTTGCAGTGCTCTAAGTAGCACAGCGAATCTGTGAGCCGTTCTTCTCTGGCCTATGTGGTGTATCCATGCCATGTGTGATACACTCCTATTCATCATTTTGAAGCCTTCTTGATCTTCTGGTTCACTGTTGGGGTGTTTCCACTTTGTATGCTACCCTTCCATTAGTAATTTAGAAACTATGCTTGTTTATCTAGTCATCTATTAGGGCATTTTGATTATTATGTTAAAATAAATCTTTCTGATTTCAAAGCCAATTTTTTATTGAACCTTTGTATATTTCATGGAAAATTTCCAATCAAATATAGACCCATTGTCCCTTTCTTGCCCACCCATGACACCAGAGCTCATGCATCTGCCAAACAAGTTTTTCTTTTTCCCTCAGTTTCTTTTAAAATCTTCAATGCAGAAGTTTACTGTTTCTTTCAGAAGTTCACTATTTCAGTCAGTTCTTTGACTCAGTCTTTTTGTTGTTGTAGTTGTTATTGTTGTTATTCACTCCAATTTTCTTTTTTTTATTCGCTTCAATTTTTACCACTCCAAAATAGGCATATATGTGTGCCACATATATCATAGGTTTTACCATCTTAAGCTTATGATTTTTTTTCTTTATTAGGCTGAAAGATGTCATGTTTGAAGGCTGCTCCTTGGCAAGCCCAAAAAACATCAGTTCTGTCCTTGTGCTCCACACTGGGGATTTCCCTTACCATGGTCACCAAATGAGATCCAGTAAGCACTGCATCCTGTCTTTATCTTCCTGTACTGATCTCTGTGATACATCCTGGGTGGTCCAACAATGGCAGTCTATAATGTGAAGAGGCTGAATCCCCAGTAGTAGCTCAGTCCACAAGCTGGATGTCTCAGCAGTCCCCATCTAGCACCGAAATTTTAGAGGATTCTTGGAGAGAGATGAGTCTTCAGTCCATCTTGGAAAGTTGAAAAGCTGTGTCTCATATCTTTGAAGGATGGAAAAACTGGCTGCCATGGGATAGATAGCTGCACTTATCAGAAAGACAGGCAAAACAACTGTGCTCTTTTTTTTCTCTCTCTTTTTACTAAGATCTCAAGTTTTATACCTGTAGTACAATTTCTCAGGCATTACTAATTACTTGATTCTGGTTATACTTTCCTTTAGGATGTTTTTTAAGGCCACAAAGAGTTAACCCAGATTAACCAAGGTTTTTGTTTTCTCAAGGCCAGTTGAGGATCTGGTCCTCAGGGGTCACTCAGGTTTTGGAGGGATAGGGAACACCTGGCTCCTTTTGACTTTCCATTTACCAGTTACATACATTTGAGGACAAAGTCAGGTCTTGCTAGACCAGGCTTCCTTTCTTGAAGCATGAACAGACTATCTTCTTGTAGACTGAACACTGCTTTAAGTCCCATTAGTGGATCTACATGTCCTCCCTGCATAGGAAAACTGGTTACTCACATTTGCAGGACATTTCCAGAGATGCCCTCATGCATAATCCCCTGGGACTTAGTTGACCTCTGAAGGCAAGGAACAAAGTTATCCCTTAAGACCCTTGGCCAAATTGGCATGGGCATTAAGTATGGATGATAAGAATCCAGAAAGGCTAAGTTACCTCAGCTTGATAGTTTTAATTACTTTATAATATTTTAGAAAAGGCTTGGACAAAAGCTTAAGCAGACTTGTATAAGAAATACTAAGAAGCACTCTAATAAAATAAATAATGTGTTTAGACATAATGCCATGACAAAGTAGATTTTCTCATTCTTTTGATCTTATATTACTCTAAAATATGCATAAATACCCTCCACTCATGTACCAGAAATTCATATGTCTGAATATAAGTGGTAGCTTAGTTCTAGATCCTGTTAAGGCATTCACAATATAAGAGTATAGTTTTCAGATTACGAAGAATATAACATTACCATTGCTCAGTGTCCCTTACAACTAGGTACTTTGTGCTGGCATCCACACATAAGGGATAAGATTCCTCATTTGTTTTTCTGGGACTGTGTTATTTCATTTAACACAATATCTTCTAGTTCCATCTATTTACCTGCAAAGTGCATGATGTCATCTTTACCACTGCATAGAACCCTATTGTGTAGATGTACCACATTTTATCCACTCATCAGTTCAGTGGCACTTGGGTTGGTTCCAGCTCTTAGCTATTGTGAAAAGAGCTGAAATAAACGTGGATCTGCATGTATCTTTGTTGTAAGATGAGTTTTGTAGGTATATACCTAGGAGTGGTATGGCTCTGTCAGGTGGAAAGCTCATTTTGAGTCCTTTAAGTGTTCTCCACATTGCTTTCCATAGTGGCTGTACAAGTTTTCATTTCCACAAACAGTGGATGAGTGTTCCCCTTTCCCCACAATCTCTCCAATGCTTTGTATCATTTGTTTTCTTGATCCTAGCTCGTCTTATCAGAATGAAATGATACCTTAAAGTGGTTTTAATTTGCATTTCCTTAACTTTTAGCAATGTCGAATACTTTTTAAGATGTTTCTCAGTTATCTCTAATTCCTCACTTGTGAAGTCTCTGTTCAACTCTTTGCTCTATCTTTTGAGTAAATTATTTGTTATTTTTGTTTTGTTTTGTTTTGTTTTCTGAGTAGTTTATATATTTTGGAAGTTAATGCTTTGTCAGATGTATCAGTGGTGAAGATTTCCTCCCACTCTGTGGGTTTTCTCTTCACTTCCTTGATTGTTTCTTTGCTAACTGATTTATTCCAGATTGGGTTATCCACTGATTGATTTATTAGACAAGTTTTTTTTTTTTTTTGGTCTTTTTGAGACAGGGTTTCCCTGTAGTCCCAGTGGTCCTGGAACTCACTCTGTAGACTAGGCTGGCCTTGAACTCACAAAGATCCACCTGCCTCTGCCTCCCAAGTGCTAAGATTAAAGGCGTGCACCACCACGTCCGGCACTTGACAAGTATTTTAAACACACTTGACCTAGCCATGCATTGGATTTTCTTATGATTACCTAATCAATGTATCTTCCTCTGTAAAAGGAGTTACTGAGTTTGCAACAACCTTTTTCCTGCCTATGTCATAGCAGTGGAGCATTTAAGCCAAGCTCTACAGCAATGGAAGAGCCCTCAGGAAAGTCATGTCCATGCCCACCTGTGCCAGTGAGTACAAAATTCACATTGATTGTATGGTATCTTTTTATTATTTTTTACTTTCTCCTTATATTGAAACCTGTTTAATTTAGTGTATAGGCATACTTAAAAAAGATACTTTCCTATGGGAAGTTATTTCCTACATGTATTTGTACATGAAATTTGACATATGGTCTATCAGCAATAATGATGAGGCTTTGTTGTGAGAAATGTATTGTTGAAAGATTTTTGTGCTTATGGGATTATCTAAAGTGTTCTTATACCCTTTAATGGTATAGGTCTGCACTTGTGATAACTGTGTGTCAATAGCAGTTGTTTAAGGACATCAGAATGTGGTGACCATAAGAGGAAAGAGAAAAAAGTACCTTCCTCAAAGGTTGAAGGAGAGAAATTACCTGCAACTCTTCCAGGTAGAGACCTTCAACTTTTTATACTTGATAGTCATAGTAGCTGAATCATGTCCCAGGAACCATTGTGTAGAGCCAGTACAAGCAACAACATTGGGAAATTGTCAAAAATGAAAAATTTGGGGCCCTATCTTAAGCATATTTGTGATGCATAAATCTGAATTTTGGAAGCTTACACAAATTTTTGTAACTCAAACTGTGGTTTGAGATCTATTCAGAGAATAGTGAGGTTGAAAGATCCACAGAAACCAAAATCAATTCTCAGTAAGTGGTGGTAGACTCTGTCTTCCATGTTGTTTAAATTTCACAATTTGTTTTGTCTTTAAAGGGAAGACTCAAATGAAGTATAATACCCTTGAATTTACAGAAGAACAGAGAAGTCTTACCAGCTAAGATGAAGGCTAGGACCAAACAACAAGTTGGTGCCAGTCTTGCTTCCAAAAAGAATAATCAGCTGCATATTCCCAAGCACAGTGACTATAGTAACTTCCCACCCTGAGAGTGAGGTCAAGCATTTGCCTGGGGAAGAGAAAATGGAGAAATGCTACCAGTTGTGTATGTTGGAGATATTGCATGCACTTCAAGTCCAATAAAGTGGAGAACATTGAACACAATTTGGTCTTAAAAAGCATCTTAAAAATTAATACATTTGGAATTCAGGGCTATTTCTTATGTCAAAATTGTGGTAAGTACTTTCAAATTTGCCCACAATTCACTGCCAACAAATGCTCCTATTGAAAAGAGTTCATCCTAGTGTGTCTTCATCTGTCCCAATCTTTAAACAGTCCAAGGGTAAATGGTGAAGATGGCCACAATCAGATTCAGAAGGTGAAGTAATCAAGGAAGAAACTGTCTGAGGCCTTGGAGGCAGACAGGCTTGCCAGGAAGGTGGGAAGTATGAGAAACTAAGATGATCTGAAAGCCATATAAATACAAAGTAGAACAAGGAAGTGAGGCAGCCTCTGGAAACTGATTCTCCACGAAGAATTTTTTATTTTCATTTTAAATAGTGAACTTTCCCTGACAACAATGGTATTATGCTCAAAATGTTCTTTAAGTTCTTATCAAACAGTACTGGTTTAAATAAACATTATTTAAATTCTGATGGAGACATGTGCTGATACAAATTTCAAGTAACATATCCTGAATTTTGTGATTACTGAAGACAGAATCCAATTGTGTCCCCTAAGGAGGCCTCCTGAGTGTTAGAAGTAGAGGCATGTACCACCACCCTAAATTAAAATTACTTCTTTTTGATTTCAGCCTATAGGGATAATCTAACATGAGGAAATATTTAGTGTTTTACATGTACTAACTAGTATAAAATATAAAGTATAACACTTATACTAAAAAAGAGGTGGCACATAGAGCTACAAGTTCATACTCAATTTCTTATATTTTTTTTTTATGTTTGGGGGAATGTTTTTGTAATTTTAAACTATCAGTAAGGATGATTGATTTTCCAATGTATAATTTTTCTTAAATTTTTATTGAACTTTTTGCGCATTTCATACATTTCTTAATCAAATTTAGACCCATTCCCACTTCCATGGCCTCCGCCCTGCCAGAGCTCATGCATTCTGTACATTTGTATTGAAATTGTGTGAATTTCATACAAAACATCTTCTTTATACCATTTCCCCTATCCTGACTCTCCATAGTCCCCCACACACTGGATTTCATACATTCTGTCATATATATTAAGTCAAATCCAGTGAAACAAATGTACCCAGATGTCCCTCAGCTCGTTCATCCCATGGAAGAGTTAGCCTATCTAGAATCTCTCCCTTAGAGAAAATCAACTCTCACTCACTCCTCAGTAATCAGTTGCCAATAATGGTTAGGGCATGTTTCCTATTTCCCTAGGTCTATGCTCTATGCTGGGACTTTTTTCTGATTGAGTTTGCCTGGACAGTCTTTATTCTCAAGTCAGTGCTGTAAGTTCAAATGAGCAAGTTTCTAGAGGCCTGGAAGTCTCTGTTATGGTCATGCACCAACCCTGGCTCTTACAATTTTTCTATCCTCTCTTCCACAAATTTCCCTGAGCCACTGGTGGGTCTTCAAGTTTGTGTTCCATTGCTGTGACAAAACACTCTGACTGACACCAACTTGGGGAGGAAAGGGTTTATTCAGCTTACATCTCCTGGGTCACAGTTCATCACTCAGGGAGCCCAAGGCGGGAACTCAGGGCAGGAACCTGGAGGCAGGAGCTGAAGTACAGGCCATGGAAGAATGCTATTCACTGGCTTGCTCCCCTGGCTCATTCCCAGCCTGCCTTCTTATATGGTACACAAGAACCTGCCCAGGGTGACACCACTCATTGTTGGCTGGGCCCTCCCACACTGCTCGACCATCAGGACAGTACTCCACGGATGTGGCCACAGGCCAATCCAATGGAGCCAATTCCCCAATTGAGGCTCCCTCAACCCAGGTGTGTCAAGTTGACACTAAAGCTATACAGCACAATTGACCCCTTGTCAACTTGACACACAAAACACATCACTATTAAACCATCACCTTTCCAGTTCTTATCCCCAGAGTATGATGTTAACATTAATCACAATCTAAGACAGTACATTCTTAAAAGCCCCATAGTCCTTAAAATTTCCAAATACTTAAAAATTCACAGTCTATTAAAAGTCTCTTAACTGTGGGCTGGTGTAAAATCCAAAGCAAGAACTGTCTTACTTCCAAGGGAAGAATCAGGCACACTCAAACAAAGCCTAAGTCCAGCAAAGTAGCTCAAGGCTGGACACCTGGGATTCGCTCACGACATTCTGGGCTCCAAAGAGTCTTGGCAGCTCCCCTTCTCTGACTCTGCCATCCGTGGCACACACAGCTCATCTCGCAGACCTGGGCCGACTCCATTCCACACCTGCTGCTGCTCTTGGTGGTCATCCCATGGTCCTGGCATCTCCAAAAAGCTGGGGTCACCACTGAAACTGAGGCAGCACCTTCACCAATGGTCTCTTCTGACCTCTCCTGGTGCAAAGCCTCAGCTTCTCTCCATGACCCCTGCAATCCTGGGGTCTTCACTGCAACCGAGGTGCACTTCCACCAATGGTCTTTCCTGACCTCTCAGTGCCAAGCCTCGGCTGCTCTCTGTGATCCCCTCAAATTTCAACACCAGAACCATATAGGAGACTCTTACACACTACCAAGTCCTGCTTCTGGCTTGACATGGAGGCTCAGGCCCCTTCTGGACCACAGTCTCTGTGTGCTGGCCCTGAAGAAATTCTTCCCAGAAGATTTCACCACAGTGATGCTGGTCTCTTCTTACTTACAGCTGATTTTTCAGCCCCAGCTAACCACATCAATTGTCCAAGTACAACAAAGATTTCACTTCAGGTTCTGGTCTCTTGTTACTTACAGCTGATTTTTCAGCCCCAGCTGACCAGAGCCCACAGATTACACAGTCCTGATAATCTCTGTTCCCCTTTGAAACTAGAAACTTCACAAGCCAGGCCTCCATCTTCTACAAATCCTTCAGCAAATCTGCTCCAAGCTCCACAGCAACAATCTTTAGGCATTCAATAATCTTCCCAGCCCAAAGTTCCAAATGCCTCCACAGTTCTTCCCCAAAACACCAAGGCCAGGTCTGTCACAGCAATACCCCACTTTTCTGGTATCAATTTCTGTTCTAGTTTGTGTTCCATTGCTGTGACAAAACACTCTGACCGACACCAACTTGGGGAGGAAAGGGTTTATTCAGCTTACATCTCCCGGGTCACAGTTCATCACTCAGGGAGCCCAAGGCGGGAACTCAGGGCAGGAACCTGGAGGCAGGAGCTGAAGCACAGGCCATGGAGGAATGCTGTGCACTGGCTTGCTCCCCTGGCTCATTCCCATCCTGCCTTCTTATACGGTAAACAGCAACCTGCCCAGGGTGTCACTACTCATTGTGGGCTGGGCCCTTCCACACTGCTTGACCTTGACTCTTGACATCAAGACAATACTCCATGGTTGTGGCCACAGGCCAATCCAATGGAGCCAATTCCCCAATTGAGGGTCCCTCAACCCAGGTGTGTCAAGTTGACTCTAAAGCTATACAGCACAGTGGGTAAATTGTAAGATAAAAATCAGATATAGGAACACATTCCCTGCACTGTGTTATTCTCTGCACTTTGCTCAGTTGTATCCTGTTCTGTACATTTTCATCATACTCTGTAACGTGAAGATTTGCTGGTGAGATTTGAGAGATGCTTGGTATTCTTTCTAGCACCTATTTTTTCTATGTTCCATTAGTCTTAGGCGTAGAGGCTCCATTGTAGATGCGTAACTCAGGGCTGGGCATCTTTCAGACACTTATTCTCTTTGTGTAACCATGGTGGAACCCTATAATAGTCTCCATCTTTTCAAAAAGCATTGTTTGATGAGTGGGGAATTGTCTTTAAATATAAAGACATATTTTACCACATAGTAAGAAATTATATTAGCCTAGGAATATGAAAGTTGTAGGGTTTTCTCTGGGATCTACGACCTCTCCAGCCATGTGTATTTGGCTATGTTTACTGACCAACACATGAGTTCCCCCCTATAAATGGGGCTTTAAGTCCAATTATTAGCTGTTTATAGCTGTTTATATTATCCTATTATATAGCTGTTTAGCACCACTACTCACCAATATAGTTTCTTATGGTGGTTATTTTTGTGGGTATTGGGCTTTAAAGCTCAGGATTTACCACTGAATGATTTTTCTCCCTTATAATCTTGAATAGTATCATTCAGATCTATGAGGGCTAGTCTCCATGGAGGAGGCTTCCAGATCAGTTCCAGGTCCATAGCTCCAAGTTCTGTGTCCAAATTATGTCCTGTTTTCAGCAAGTAGAGTCTTACCTTTAAGCTCTGGGTGGTAATGAAGGGCTGTGGCAATACCCTGTGTTATTCACGGAGTCTCCTGAACTACCCTGACCAACAACCTGAAGGAAGGTTTCTCCTGTCTGGCCTGGCACTGTGTTTCTTGTTATATAGACTTCATCTATACACATGTACTCATTCAGATATTGTATGTGAATTTTTCAGTAGCTTTTTGAGATAACACATTTCCTTCTGGTTTTTCATGCCATGTAAGCTTTATTCTCTCTCTCTCTCTCTCTCTCTCTCTCTCTCTCTCTCTCTCTCTCTTCTCTCTCCTTTCTTTCTCTCTCTGTTTGTGTGTTTGTGTGTGTGTGTCCTTGTCTAAATCCCCAACTTCACAGTTACTGTACTCCCATTTTTCCCATTTCCCATTGATAATACCTGTCTTGTCCTATCCACACTCTATTGAGTTCTCTTTACCATTATGGTTCCTTGTATATCCTTACTTCCTGATTCCCCAGTTAAAGTGCCCCCAATTTCCACGTGATAATACCTGTCTTTTATTATCCTCATCTCTTGAGCTCCTTCTTCCTCTTTACCCTCATGATTTTTGTTTTGTTTTGTTTTGATTTTGTTTTATTTTTTATTGTTTTACATATACATACACAGATATATATATATATATATATATATACAAGATTATGTTACTAATCATATCTAGCCCCGTGTCACCCTCCCTATCCCCCACCCCACCAGAGCTCATGCATTCTGCCAAACACGTTTTTCATCTTTTTCTCAGTCTTTCTCAAAATTCTTGATGTAGAAGTTGACTAAAGTTTCAATCAGAAATTCATCGTTTCAGTCAGTTCTTTGATGCAGTCTTTTCTGTTGTTGTTGTTGTTGTTGTTGTCATTGTTGTTGTTTTTGTTGTTGCTGCTGCTGTTCTTTCCAATATGAGTCATTCCCAACTACTTGTACAAAAGCTCAAGGAGCCCTGCACAACACATACTTACAACTAGGTAATTGGTCCTAGCATCCACAGATGAGGGATACCATTCGTCATTTGTTTTTCTGGGACGTGTTACTTCACTTAACATAATATCTTCAAGTTCCATCAATTTACCTGCAAATTGCATGATGTCATCTTTCTTTACTGTTGCATAGAACTCCATTGTGTAGATGTACCACATTTTCTCTATCCACTCGTCAGTTGAGGGGCACTTGGGTTGGTTACAGTTGTTTGCTGTTGTGAACAGAGGTGCAATAAACATGGCTGTGCATGTATCTCTATGGTAAGATGAGTCTTGTGGGTATATACCCATACCAGGATTGGTATGACAGGGTCAGGTGGTAAGCTCATTTTGAGTCTTCCAAGGGTTCTCCACACTGCTTTTCATAGTGGCTGTACAAGTTTACATTCCCACCAGCAGTGGATGAGTGTTTACCTTTCCCCACAACCTCTCCAGCACTTGGTATCATTTGTTTACTTTATCCTACCCAGTCTTATCCGAGTGAGATGATATCTTAAAATGGTTTTAATTTTCATTTCCTTAATTTTTAGTGGTGATGTTGAACATGCTTTAAGATGTTTCTCAGCCATCTCTAATTCCTCACTTGTGACTTCTCTGTTCAGCTCTTTGCTCCACCTTTTGAGTGATTCATTTGTTTTCTTTCTTCTTTGTTTTTTGAGGGGTTTATGTACTCTGGAAATCAATGCTTTGTCTGCTGTAACTGTGCTCAATGTTTTCTCCTACTCTGTGCCTTTTCTCTTCACTTCTGTGATTGTTTCTTTTGATAGTTTGAATTTAGTGAGGCCCCATTTGTCAATTGTCAATCTTATTTCTTGCACAGCTACTGTTTGATTTAGGAAGTTTTTCCCTACAGTTTTGCCTCGTAGACTGCTGCCAAGTTTTTCTTCTATCAAATTCAAAGTTTGGGATTACATGTTGAGGTCTTTGATCCATCTGGAGATAACTTTTGTACATGGGAAGAGGTAGGGGTTTAACTTTATTCTTCTACAAGTGGTGATCCAGTTTTGCCAACACCGCTTGCTGAAGATGCTATCATTCCTCCATTGTGTCTTCTTGGCCTCCTTGTCAAATATGAGGTGGCTGAAATTGTATGTGCTTAAGTTTGGACCTTCAGTTTTGTTCCATTGTTCAACGGGTCTGTTTTTGTGCCAGTCCCAAGCTGTTTTTATGAATATAGCCCTGTAATGTAGTTTGAAGTCTGGTTACCCTCATGTTTTTTTATACATACTTCACTCATCTCTTCCCAGTTGAAAAACCCAATTTTTCCCCATTTCGTACTTGGTAAAATCTGTTTCCTACTATTCCCCTATCTTAGGCTCTTTCTTTCAATTTTCCTCACTCCTGCTGTATGTTGTATCAGGATGTTTAGTTACACATAATGGATGTGTACTAGGGCCCATAAATCAGGAAGAACATGTCACTTGTTTTCTGAGTCTCTTTTACTGCATTTATTATAGTGGTTCCATCCATTTGCCTGCAAATTCCATGATTTCATCTTTCCTTACCTCTGAGTGAAACTCCATTGTCCAAATATAAGACATTTTCATTATCCCTTCATTAGTAGAGGGACATTTAGGATGTTTCCATTTCTTAGCTATTGTGAAAAGAGAAGCAATAAAAATGAATGTACATGTATCCCCACAATACAATGAGTTCTTTGAATATATGCCAATAACTGGATAAAATGGTAAATTCATTTTTAGTTTTTTAAATGTTTTCCACACTGCTTTCCATAGTGCTAGAACAAGTTTGTATTCCCACCAGCATGGAATGCTGGCTCCCCATTTTCACATCTTCACCAGCATTTAGTATACTTTGTTCTCTTGATCTTGGCAAGTCTGACTGGGTAAGATGAAATTTTAAGTTGTTTTGATTTGCATTCCCTTACTAAGGATGTTGAACATACTGTTTCTGTGTTGTTGTTTTTTTTTTTTTTTTTTTTTGACAGGGCCTCTTTGTAGCCCCAACAGGCCTGGGAATTGCTATGTAGATCAAGCTGGCCTTGAACTCACAGAAATATGCCTGTCTCTGCTTCTTGAGTGCTGGGTTAAGGGTATGCACTACCACACCCACCACAGATGTTGAAGATTTAAGGTGTCTCCTAGCAATTTTCTTTCTTTCTTTGAGAACTATGTATTCAGGTCTTTAACCCATTATTTGTTTTCTGTTTTCTGTGAATTTTTTGTATATTCTGGTGAATGTGGTGGTTTGAATGTGTGTCCCCCATAGGCTCTAGGTATTCAGACGTTTGTCTCCAGATGGTGGCACTGTTTTTGGAGGTCTTGGGGTGTGTGGCCATGCTGCCGGAAGTATGTCACTGGGGGCAGGCTTAGTGAGCTTAACAAGCCTCTGTGGTCTACAGTTGCCCTCTCTATTTCCTGTGCTCTTTGTGAGATGTGACTCTCGGCCTGCTGCTCCAGATCCAGCCGCCATGCCTCCTGACACAATGGACTCTAATTCCCTGGAACCGCCAATCGTAAGCTCAAATAAACTCTTCCTTTTATAAGTTCCTTGGTGCTTTATCACAGCAACAGAAAACTGACTAATACACTGGTTATCAGTCCCCTGTCAGATGTGTAGATGGTGAAGATTTTCTCCCACTCTGGGATTCCTCTTCACTTTCTTGGTTGTTTCTTTTGCTGAATGGAAGCTTTTTAGCTTAACTAGGTATCACTTGTTGATTGTTGAACTTAATTCCTGAGCAACTAATGTCTAATTTAGAAATTCCTTTCATGCATGTATATCTTGAGTGGAGTGGTATTGCATGTTTTTCTTCTACCAGTTTAAGAGTTTCAGGTATCACATTGAGGTCTTTGATCTATTTGGATTTTAATTCTATGCAGGGTGAAAGGTAAGAGTCTAATTTCATTCTTCCACTGATGGAAATCCAGTTATGCCACTACCATTTCTTGAAGAAACAGTCTTTCTTCCAGTTTGTATTGTTGGCAGGCTTGTCAAACATCAGGTGGCTGAAGTTGCATTCACTCATGTTTGGGTTTCAATTGTATACAATTTAAATGGCAAAAATCAAAGGTGAACAAAATCCAAATATTCTTTAACAAACAATGATTTGCTGCCTAAGGATACTATGGTTGCTATTCCATCTATCATCTAATATCAATGATATATTTACTTATCTTCCATCTATAATAAATATATTCCAAAAACTATACCTGTATATCTTACATGTAATTTTATGATAAAGTCTACTTGCATATAAAAATATTTCTTTTTTACTTTGACATGATCCCTGTGTACCCGCACTATATTCCCACTCCTATGAGTCTTTTTGGCACTCCAGTCTATTTCATTTCTATTTTCATATCATCAGTAGCTATATACAATGTATAAATCTACATATCCATAATGTCTAGCACAATTGAATAAGAGAAAATACCCTTTTACACTTGATATTATTTTATAGAGATTCAGCTATCATTTGCTTGGTACATGAAGACTCATACAGAACATCATCAACTGTATCACATGTACATTTTCTCCTTATTGCTAAAAATCACTTACTTGAATTTTTAAAAATTTGATCTGAGATTTTTAACAAAGGACACCTTCCTAGAGGTCCACTTTTCAGGGATACTAGGCTGAGGTCAGGACCACTTTCTTCATCCCCATTGATGTTGATTTAACAGTACTTAACAGCACTCTAAATACACCTGCACCTATCTCAGCAGCATTAAAAACAGATGATTCCCTCTGATCTTTTATACATGGAGCAGAAGGTATGTAAGATCACTGGTGTGAATGAAATGTTAATAGAAATAAAGCAGGGAAAAAAGTCAAAGAGTCTAAACTGAAGAAAGATACAAGGCTGTGAAGAACCAGAAAAGTGAAATGTGGAGCCCTGGTCCCTAGAACAGCTGTCCCCACAGTATGTGAGATGCTCCCTAACATAGTTTCAGTTATTTTCCATAAATTATTGCTGTGTGGAATCCTGTCTGTTTTAGATGCAGTAGACCTTATTCATTATCCTGTTTTTAAGTATTTTATCTAAATTCTAGTCCAGACATAGGATTACAAGTTCTGTGATCAAAGTAGAACATGTGTGTAACGTGCTGGTGAAGGTGATGTGCAGGGGAATACAGTGCACATGTACACCAATTGTTTCTTAAAATTTGAGACAGAATTTCATAATGCAGCCCAGAGTGAAATCAAAGTTGCAATCGCCCTTCTGCACCCTCCTGAGCATGGGGTCCCCATGACTGCTACAATTTAATTGCATTATTCTTTTAATATTAAATATTTTATTTATCTTTTAAAATTGCATTTTTATAATATTTGTATGAGTGTATTGGCTGCATATATGTAAGTACACCCATACCACACAATGAATATAGGGGGTCAGAAGAGGGCATCAGATCTACTGGAACTGGAGATACTTATGGTTGTTAGCCACCATGTGGGTGTTTGGTATGGAACCCAGGTCCACTCCAACAGCAGCCAGAGCAATTAACTGCTAAGCTATCTGCCCAGTCACTTGTTTATATAACTTATATAGCTTTTGTAGGTACTGTTCAGGAAACTTTCATGGAAGATAATTATAAATAATCTTACATGAATGATTTGATATTTCTATGGACGTCTCATATTGCCATCTATTTCCTTCTAGCAAAATCATGTATATTTAATTTTGTGTTACACTGAGTTTTCAAAAATTGTTTTTATTTTTTATGTATTGCTTCCATGTATTTAAGTGCACTGGCACAGTACAATACCTACTGAGCCACAAAGAACTTGTTAGATCTCCCTGGAACTGGAGTTAAAGACAGTTGTTACCCACCATGTGGGTATTTGGAACAGAACTTTGGTCTTATGCAAGACGAAACATTGCTCTTCACCACCGAGCCATCTCTGAACCCCTACTGTGATGTTTTACTTAATATTTTATCGAGTTTTTAGGCACTTAATTTAATAGATCTTAATCAAATTTAGAGTTCTATCCACACCCTCTCATAACATCCTCACTGGGTTTCATGGATTTTGTGTCATATATTAAGGAAGATCCAATCAAGCATTTGTACCCTCAGTGCAATTTCATCCAATTGAGTCTAGTCAGCCCATCTAGAGTCACTCCCTTAAAGACGATCTATATCCTCACCCAGCAGTAATCAGCTGCCCACAGTTCTTCAGCTAGGGTTGGGGCATGCTGCCCATTTCCCTCTTTCAATGCTAGATTTTTGTCATGGCATCCATCTTGTGCATATTGTTTTAAGCTCATATGACCAATTTCCCATTGTCCTGAAAGCCTCCATTCCTTTATGTCCATGTATCAACCCTGGCTCTTACATTCTTTCTGTACCCTCTTAAGGAGTGGTCTTTGACCCCTGCATGGGTAAAATTTAATATAGTAGTCCTATACACAGACACGTACTTTGCAATCTGTTCAGTAAAACTCAGCACTCTCTGTGCATCACACTTTGTTGTATAAGAAAGGTATGCTGGTGAGAGTTGGAGAATGTATGATTATTCACTCTAATCCCTGTTCTGCTATATTTCATCATCCTTAGGTGTAGTGGTTCCCCTGTAGATATGTCACTTAGGGCTGGGCATCTCTCAGACATATATTTTCTGTGTGTGACCAGTTGTGAAATTGTAATAGCCTTCATTTGTAGAAAAAAAAAGCCTTTTGGTGAGTGGTGTATGATAGAATTGTCTGTAAATGTAAAGATCTATATTTGGCATAGAGTGAGAAATTACATTTGTTGAGAGATAGAGTTTTCTCTAAGATCTCTGACCTCTGCAGCCATGTACATCTGGCTATATGTATAGTGTCTCCAGTGAGAGTATTTTAAGTCCAATGAGGTAGATGTTGATCATCTTCTAGATTAAAAACAAAAGTGGGCACTACTACACCAATGTAGAGTTTATTGTGCCAGCCATTATGGCTCTGGGGTTTTGGAGCTGGATAGGACTATTGATTCATTTTCACCCTTAGCATCTTACATAGAATCCTACAGAATGTTGAAAGCTAATCTTTTTTAAGCCAATTTTTTGAAGCTTTGTGCATTTCAAAAAAATTTCCAATCAAATCTAGACCCGTGACCCCTCCCTTGCCCCCCAACAGAGCTCATGCATTCTGCCAAACATGTTTTTCATCTTTTTCTCAGTCTCTTTTAAATTTTTTGATGCAGAAGTTTATTGTTTCCAGCAAAATTTTACCATTTCAGTCAGTTCTTTGACCCAGTATTTTTGTTGTTTTTATTGCTTCCAATTTGCATCACTCCAAAATATGCATATATGCATGCCACATATATCAGGTTTTAGCATCTTCAGCTTATGATTTTTTTCTTTATTATGCTGAAAGATGTCGTGTTTGAAAGCTCCTCCTTGGCAAGCCCAAATAACCATCATTTCTGCCCTTGTACCCACCACTGGGGTTTTCCCTTCCCATGGTCACTGTTCTTGTTTATCTTCAATTACTGTGACAAAACACTCTGATTGACACCAACTTGTGGAGGAAATGGTTTATTCAGCTCACATCTCCTGGGTCACAGCTCATCATTCAGGAAGCCCAAGGCAGGAACTCAGGGCAGGAACCTGGAGTCAGGAGCTGAAGCACAGGCGATGGAGGAGTACTGCTTACTGGATTGCTCCCCTGTCCCACGCACAGCCTGCCCTCCTATACGGTACACAAAAACCTGCCCAGAGGTGGCAAAACCCATAGTGGGCTGGGCCCTCCCACACTGCTCAACAATCAAGACAATATTCCAAAGACATGGCCACAGGACAGTCCAATGGAGCCAATTCCCCAATTGAGGCTCCCTCAACCCAGGTGTGTCAAGTTGACACTAAAGCTACCCAGCACAGTAACTAAATGAGGTCCAGTAAGCACTGCATCCTATATTAATCTTCCTGTACTGGTCTCTGTTATACAGCCTGGGTAGTCCATCAATGGCAGTCAAAACTCTGAAGAGGCTGAAACTCCAGTATAGCTCAGTCCACAAGCTGAATGTCTCAGCAGTTCCCATCTGGTACTGAAGGTTTGGAGGATTCTTGATATGAGTCTTCAGTCCATATTGGAAGGTTGAAAATCTGTGTTTCATGTCTTTGAAGGATGATAAAATCAGTGGAAGCCACAGGGTAGTTGCACTTGCCGGTAAGACAGGCAAACTACTGTGCTCTTTTTTTGTCTTTTTATTAAGATCTCAAGTTTTACACCTGAAGTACAATTTCTCCTGCCTTACTATTTATTTATTTATTTATTTATTTCTAATTATTTATTTCTGTTTATACTTTCCTTTTGAATATTTAAGGCCACACAGTTAGCCCAGATTAACCAAGGTGTATGTTTTCTCAAGGTCAGTTGAGGATCTGGTTCTCAGTGATCACTCAGGTATTGGAGAGGGGGGTGGGAGCCCCTTCCTGCTTTTGGCTTTTCATTTATAAGTTCCATCCACTCGATGACAAATTCAGGTCTTTCTAGACCAGTCTTCCCTTTTTGAAGCATGAGCAGACTTTCCTCTTTATAGACTGGACACTGGCTGAATTCCCATTAGTGGATCTCCAAAACCTCCCTGAATTGGAATACTGATGACTTACATTTGCAGGACATTTCAAGAGATGCCCACATGTATTATAGTCCCCTGGGACTTACTTGACCTCTGAGGGCAAGGAAAAAAGTTACCCTTTAAGATGCTCAGCTAAATTGGTATGAGCATTAAGTATGGTCATTGTGGTGGTTTGAATGAGAGTATCCCCCCATAGGTTTTAAGTATTCAGACATTTTGTCTCCAGTTGGTGGCACTGTTCTTGGAGGTCTTAGAAGGTGTGGCTGTACTGAAGGAAGTACTTTATTGGGGGCAGTCTTAGTGAGTTTAACAAGCCTCGAGGTCTCCAGTCTCTCTCTCTGCTTCCTGTGCTTATTGCGAGATGTGACCCTCGGCTTGCTGCTCCAGCCCTGGCCACCATGCTTCCCGTCACAATGGAGTCTGATTCTCTGGAAACGTCAATTGTAAGCTCAAATAAACTCTTCCTTTTATAAGTTCACTTGCTCATGGTGGTTTTATTACAGCAACAGAAAAGTAACTAATACAGTTATTGGGTAGCAGAGAGTGGGCTGTTGGCTGTGAAGAATCTGACCATGTGGATGTTTGGAGAAATGTGGAAGACTTTGGAACTTTGGGTTAGAAAAGGTGTTGACTACTGTAAGCAGAGCTTAAGGGGCCATTCTAGTAGAAGCCTGGAAGAAAAAATTGCTGCAATAATGTAGTTCCAGAGGAAAATAAAGACAGGCAGCAACTGGGAAATTTTGATAAAGAGTCTGGCAGCAGTTTGCCCACAGCCCAAATGCTTGCCTGATGCTAAGTTGGAAAGCAATAGATTAATGTCTTTGGTGGAGGATATTTCAAGACAGCCTAATGTAGAAATGGGTGCATGGGTATTAATGGTGAATATTATACAGATCTACAGTGAAGAAGAGCAGATGGGGCAGAAAGAAATGCAGAATGTACAGTTTGGATCTGAAAGCTGCACTAGAAAGATTAAAGATGGAACCAAGGCATGTGAAGGAGAGGTTCCTTTTGATAAGGAGATTAAAGTGATTAAGGAGAGGCCTAGTTATTTACAAGTAAACAGTGGAAAAGTGAGATTAAAGTGATTAAGGAAGGGCCTCGAGATTTACAAGTAAACAACAGAAATAGTACCTTCAGGACAAGACCAGACCCAGCTAATCCTCCAACTTTTGAAAGGAAAATAGTGAAAGGATTTTCTGCTCCAACAAGTCCAGGGCAGAGAAAAGTTGCAAATGTGGTTAAAATAGCCCAGGGTCCATCCCAAACTTGCAGCCAAACTCGACAGTTTCATTCACGTGGTGCTGGCTTTAAAGGCATGAAGTTTGCAAGAGTGAAGGGGTCATCCGTTCTTCCTGCAAGGTTTCAGAGAGCCACAGAGGCCAGGAAGAATGCAGCAGGGGCATCCCTGCATAAAGAAGGCCATGATAGGCCATTGCATGAAGCTGTGAATGTGAAGTGTGGTTGGCAGTGGAGACCCCAAGAAGACATTCGAGATGCCAGAGCTGTGAGATATTTACCAAGGAGAGCTGCATACAGGGAGTGGTACCATCCTAAGGAAGATATCCATGTTTCACACAATCCTGGAAGAGCTGAGTCATCTAAACCCTTTGGAAGTAAATTTCCAGAAGTTGCACATGGAGTTACTGGACTTAGTGTTTTCCCTGCTGGTTTTCTGTCTTGTTTTGGTCCAGTATTTTCTCACTATACCTCTATTCCTCCCTTTTGGAAAGGCAATGTGTATTCAGTTCCACTGTATGTTGGGAGTATGTAATTTGCCTTTTGATTTTACAGGAGCTTACATTTAAGAGATTGGCCTGTGTCTCAGAAGAGATTTTGGACTACAGACCTTAGAATTGAGACTGGTAAAGACTATGGGGACTTTTGGGGGCTGGAAAGATGGTCTAATGGTTAAAAGCACCAACCACTCTTACAGAGGAACCAGGTTCGATCCCCAGCCCCCACATGGAGGCTAAGAACCATCTATAACTCCAATTCCAGGAGAACTCCAGTTCCAGGGGAATCCAAGACCCTCTTCTGACCTCCATGGCATTGTATGACACGAGTGTCATAACCTGCATGCAGACAGTACATTCATACACACACAGAAATAAAAAAAAAAAAAAAAAAAAAAAGAAAAAACTATGGGGACTTTTAAGGTTGGACTAAATGCGTTTTGCAGTTTATATGGCCTATGAGGGCCAGGGAGTGGAATGTGGTGGTTTCAATGAGAGTGTCCCCCACAGGCTTTAAGTATTCAGATATTTTGTCTCCAGTTGGTGGCAGTGTTCTTGGAGGTCTTAGAAGGTTTGGCCATGCTGGAAGAAGTATGTCACTGTGGGCAGGCATAGTGAGTTTAACAAGTGTTGCGGTCTTCAGTCTCTCTCTCTCTGCTTCCTGTGCTCATTGCAAGATGTGACCCTCCGCTTGCTGCTCCAGCCCCAGCCACCATGCTTCCCGCCACAATGGAGTCTGATTCCCTGGAACCGTCAATTGTAAGCTCAAATAAACTCTTCCTTTTATAAGTTCCCTTGCTCTTGGTGGTTTTATCACAGCAACAGAAAAGTGACTAATACACTAATTAAGCATCCAGAAAGGCTAAGTTACATCAGCCTGATACTTTGAACTACTGTAAAATATTTTAGAAAAGGCTTGGACAAAAGTTCATGCAGTCTTCTATAAGGAATATTAAGATGTACTCCCATAAAATAAATAGAGTGGTTAGACATAATGTCTTGACAAACTATATTTTCCTCAGTCTTTTGATCTTATATTACTC
Source organism: Rhizomys pruinosus (assembly GCA_009823505.1). NCBI lineage: Eukaryota > Metazoa > Chordata > Mammalia > Rodentia > Spalacidae > Rhizomys > Rhizomys pruinosus. Next base: position 69,141 of record VZQC01010427.1, read on the forward strand.
CAAATGAATTTAAGACCTTTTGTTTCCAAGCCTGAGAAGAAACTCTTGGGGATTTTGATTGGGATTACATTAAATCTATACAAGAGTTTCTGTAAAATGGACGTTTTTACAATGTTAATTTTCCCAATCCATGAGCATGGGAGGTTTTTCCATCTTCTGATGTCTTCTTTAATTTCTTTCTTTAAAGGTTTAAAATTTTTGTTGTAGAGATCTTTGGTGTCTTTGATTAGGTTTGTTCCTAGGGATTTTGTTGTTTTTGAGGCTATTGTGAGTGGGAAGGTCTCTTTGAATTCTTTCTCCAGTTGCTTATTCTTGGTGTAAAGAAAGGCCGTTGATTTTTTAAGGATAATTTTGTATCCTGCAACTTTGCTGAAGCTGTTAATCGTATCTAGGAGTTTTCTGGTGGAGTTTTTAGCATCCCTTAATTAAACAATCATATCATCAGCAAATAGGGATAGTTTGACTTCCTCTTTTCCAATTAGTACTCCTTTAAAATCCTTTTCTTGCCTTATTGCTCTACCAAGTATTTCAAGCACTATATTGAAGAGGAGTGGTGACAGGGGACAGCCTTGCCGAGTTCCTACCTTTAAAGGGAATGTGTCTGTCATTTCCCTATTTAGGATGATATTGGCTGTGGGTTTCCTGTATATAGCTTTGATTTCATTGAAGAATGACGCCTCCAATCCAGTTCCTTCTAGAACTTTAAGCATGAAGGGATGCTGGATTTTGTCAAAGGCTTTTTCAGCATCAATTGAGATGATGGTGTGGTTTTTGTCTTTGATTCCATTTATGTGTTTGATGATGTTTATAGATTTTCGTATGTTGAATCATCCCTGCATCTCTGGTGTGAATCCAACTTGGTCCTGATAGGTGATCTTCTTGATGTGGGTCTATATGCAATTTGCCAGTATCCTGTTTAGAATTTTGGCATCTGTGTTCATGAGGGAGATGGGTCTATAATTCTCCTTTTTACTTGGATCTTTGCCTGGTTTTGGTAATAGAGTGCTGCTGGCTTCATAGAAGGAATTTGGAAGAATTCCCTCCGATTGTATACTTCTAAACAGTTTCAGTAATAATGGTTGTAGGTCTTTTTGAAATGTTTTATAGAATTCTGCTGTGAAACCGTCTGGGCCTGTGCTTTTTTTAGTTGGGAGGCTTCTTACTACAACCTCTATTTATTTCTTCATATGTTATGGGACTGTTTAAGCTGCTGATCTCTTCTTGATCGAGCTTTGGTGATTCCCAGGATTTCAGATATTCATCCATTTCTTCTAGGTTATCAAACTTGGTAGAATATAGGTTCTTGTAATATTCCCATATGATTTTCTTGATATTTTCCTTGTCCGCCGTGATATTTCCCTTTTCATCATGGATTGTATTGATTTGGAGTTCTTCCTTCTTTCTTTAGGTTAACTGAGCTACAGGTCTGTCTATCTTGTTTATTCTTTCAAAGAACCAACTTTTGGCTTCATTGAGTTTTTGTATTGTTTTCTTTGTTTCTATTTCACTGATTTCTGCTCTGATTTTTGTTATTTCTTCCTGTCTGTTGCGTTTAGGGTTCATCTGTTGTTGCCTCTCAAGTGCTTTTAGCTGTAGTGTTAGATCATTCACTTGTGCTCTTTCTGTTTTTCTAATGTAGGCACCCAGGGCTATAAATTTCCCTCTTCCTCCCCCCCCCCCACTCATTAGGATTCCTTTTTTTTTTTTCTTCTCCTTCTTCAAGTAAAATATTTAAAAATATTTTATTTTTGTTTTTTATTTTTTGATTATACCATAGGTTTTGTTTGTGTTGTATTGTAATTGTCACTCAGTTCCAGGATGCTTTTATTTCTTTCTCTTATCTCTTCCTTTGACGCATTCATTATTCAAGAGTGTTGTTGTTAGTCTCCATTGTTCTTGTAGGCGAGAGAGGGCATCATGTCCTGGTGTTGAGTTGTTGAGCTTTATTGCACTGTGGTCCTATAGAATGCATGAATTATTTTCCATCCTTTTGTATTTGTAGAGGTTTCTTCGTGTCCCGTACTTGTGGTCGATTTTGGAGGAATTATTCCGTGGGGGTGCTGAGTAGAAGAAAACTGTATCTCTCTGGTATTAGGATGAATATATTCGGTAGGGTCTATGAGTCCATTTGGTTTCATATCATTCAGTTCAGATGTCTCTCTGTTTTTTTGTTCCTGTTGACTAGTCAAAGGACTCAGTGGGTATTGAAATCCCCACATGGTGTTACTGGGGTTAGCTGTGTTTTTAGTGCTTGGACCTAGGTTGTTGGTCCTGGAGAATGTTTATAATGTTTGGTGCACCAGAATTTGTGGGGCATATATATTCATAACTGTGAAAATCTTCTTGGTGAATTGTTCCCTTGATAGTAAAATGTTATTTTTCTGCGCGCTTCTTTGCCATCCTTTCTGATTTCTTTTATCTTTTTTGAAGTCTATTCTTGTTCTGATATATAAAATAGTGAAGGACACATGCTTTCAGTTTTGCTTGGAATATTTGTTTCCGTCCCTTCTACTTTAATCGGTGGTGATGTGTCCTTTGAAGATGTGAGATGTGTTTCCTGTCAGACAGCCTATCGATGGATTCTGTTTCTAATCCAATTCCCGTCTATGTCTTTTGTATTGGGAAATTAATGGAATTTACTCTCATCCTTATTATTTTTAAGGTGATTTTTTTTTGAGCTGATAGGTTTTTGTTGCTTCTTTGCCCTTGTTATCCATATTTTGCACAGTTGTTGGCGTTTCTTAGTTCTCTTCTCACTTCTGCAGTTTATTTTTATTGATTTCTCTTTCTAGGTGCCTGGGGTTGGTTGCTCACGTTCTTCTGTCCTTTGAAGTTTTGCTCAAGTATTCTCTGAAGGTTGATTCGGAACATGTCTTTTCAGTCTTTTTTAAGTCAATGGAAGTTTTTTCTCTCTCCTTTAACTTAATTGATATTTTTGCTGGGGTTAGTAACGGGTTGGCAATCTATGTGTCCCTTAAACACTCGGGAATGCTTTTTCTCAGGGTTTCTTCTTGCTTTCATAGTTTGTTGGAGTATTGTGCAGGAAGGTCAGCTTGGTTGTAATTTCTGATGGTTTCCCCTTATAAGGTCACTGTTTTTTTCTCTGTTTAGGTTTAAGGATTTTTGTCTTTGTTTTGGTTTTGGTGCTCTAGCATTTTTTAACTATGATGTGGCGTGGAGAATTTCTTTTCTGATCTTGTCTGTTTGGAGTTCTATGTGCTTCTTGTATTGGTATTGGTTTGTCCTTTTTTAGTTTGGGGAAGTTTTCATCTATTATTCTGTTGAAGATCTGATCAATACCTTTCTCTTGGGATTCTTCTCCTTCCTCTATTCCTATGATGCGGAGGTTTGATCTTTTCATAGTGTCCCACAGCTCCTGGTTGTTCCACTTTTGTGTATTTTTAAATTTTTCATAATCTTTCCTTGAGGTTTTTAGTTGTTCTGTGTTATCTTCCAGGTCTGATATTCTTTGTTCTGCTTCCTCCATTCTGCTTCTGAAGCTTTTTCCATTCCTTTCCTCTTGATTGGATGAGTGTTTGATTTCCTTTTTCATTTCCTCTTCTGATTTCTTTAGTATTTCTACTTCCTTTTGGAGCTTCTTTATCTCTTCTTGTAGCTCTTTGGTTTGCTGGTTGGTTTCTTTATCTTTTTCAGCATGGCATCTTTTCAGGGTTTCTACTTCCTTTTGGAGCTTGTCATTCTCTCTCTCTAGGTCCTTCTTTAGTTCCTCATTCTCTTTTCTTACGTCTTTGATTTGTTCTTTATAATCTTGTAGTTCTTTAATTATGTTCCCAATTGTGTTTCTGATGTCTGTGTCCTGGGGCATCCCCAGAGGGATCCCACTGCAGTAGTCTTCCTTAGGTTGGTAAAGCTTGGCGTGGGATTATCCTGCCCCTTTCCAGTGTTTTCTCTTCTTGGTGATCCTGGCATATGGTCTTCTCTTTGCCTGTATTCCAATGTGAGTCCTAAATGCCTCTTCACTCTGTTGAAGGCTTGCTTTGCTTGCTTCCTTCAGATGCCTCTTCATAATCCCAGTTGTCAGGGGGCGGGATCCTACCTTCTGCTGGCCTCAGGAGATCTCAGTTATATTGCTCTAAAATATGCATATGTAACTTCCGCCCATATACCAAAAATTCCTAATTCTAAAAATAAATGGTAGCTTAGTTCTAGAACCTGTTAAGGGGTTCACAATACAAGACCACTGTTGCTAGTCTTCAAGGAAAAGCTTCCAGTTCAGTACCAGCTGCACTGCTCAAAGCCCAGTGTCTGAAGTATGTCCCAACTTCAGCAATAGGGTCTTACCTTCAAGTTCTGTGAGGTAATCAAAGACTGTGGCAATAGCCTGTATTATTTCACCAGTCTCTTGGACTGCCCTGACCAACAACGTATAAGGTATTTTCTCCTGCCTGACACTTTGTTTCTTGTTATATGTCTTCAGGTACTGTCACGCAAGCATGCTCACATATTATACATGTATTTTTCAGGGGAGTTTGAGTGAATAGATTTCCCTCTGGTTCTCCACACTACTTAAGCTTTCTCTTTCTGTGTCTCTCTCTCTGTGTCTCTCTCTCTCTCTCTGTCCATTTCTGTCTCTCTCTCTTTCTCTCCCTCTCTCAACTTCCTCACCCCTCCATAATTATATTACCCCCACTGTTCCCATTTTCTTTTTTGTTTGTATTGTTTTGTTTTCTCATTTCCTATTGATAATACCTATCTCCTGTTATCCAACCTCTCTTGAGTTACTTCTTTCCCTTTATCACCATGGCTACTTTTATGTCTTTCCCTCCTGCCTTCCCAGTTGAATATCCCTGCTTAGAATGTTGAACACTATATTTTATTTTATATTATTTATTTTTATGTGTATGAGTGTATTGTCTGCATGCAGGTTTGTGCACCCGTGTCATGCAATGCTGCGGAGGCCAGAAGAGGGTGACACACTCCCCCAGAACTGGAGTTAAAGACGGTTTTCAGCCACCATATGGGTGCTGGGGATCGAACCCAGGTCCTCTGCAAGAGTGGTCGGTGCTCTCAACTGCTAGGCCATCTCTTCAGCCCTGGATGTTGAAAACTTTTAAAAGTGTTTCATATTCAATTTTATTTCATCTTTGGAGACTTCCCTTTTCAGGTCCTGAGCCCAACTGTTTTTCCTTTTTATTGAGTTTTTATGCATTTCGTATAATGCATCTTAATGAAATTTAGACCTCAGCCCCTTTCCTTGCCTACATGGTTCACCAACAGATTTTAGTTATTCTGTCATACTTGTTAAGTACTACCTGGACCTGCAAGTGTCTAAATATCCTTGAATGCAAATTCATCCACTGGCGTCTAGTCTGCTATCCAGAATTCCACTCTTCCTCACCTTCCGGGAATCATTTGCCAATTGTTCATTTGTTATCCCATCTTATAATTGGGTATTTATTTATGTATTTAGTTAGCTCTTTGTATAGTCTGGATATTAATCCTCTGTGGATACATAACAGGTGAAGATTTTCTCCCACTCAGTGTGTTTCCTCTTGATTTCCTTGGTCATTTCATGTGTTGTACAGTAGCTTTTCTTTTTAATGAGGTCCCATGTGCTGATACTTCACCTAACTGGTGTCTGATTTAGAAAGACATTTCCTAAACCTATACAATGTAGGATACTTCCTATGTTTTCTGCTAGCAGTATAAGAGTTTGAGGTTTCATACTGAGGTCTTAATTTGGAGTTGACATTTGTGCAGTGTAAAAGATGAGGGTCTATTTTCATTCTCCCACATACTGAGATCCAGTTTTGCGAGCACCACTTGTTGAAGATGCTCTTTCCTCCATTGTAGTTGCTTGAAACTTTTGTCAATTTATTTTATTTTATTTTATATTTATTTATTTTTTTTCATATTTCTGAGGCAGGATCTCCCTTTTTTTAGTACCAGCTGTCCTGGAGCTCGCTCTGTAGACCAGGCTGGCCTTGAACTCATAGAGATCCCCTACCTCTACCTCCCGAGTGCTGGGATTAAGGGCGTGCCCAGCTTTATTTTATTTTTATGTGTATGAGTGTAGTCTGCCTATAGATTTGTGCACCCGTGTATGCAATGCCTCGGAGGTCAGAAGTGGGTGTCGGACTCTCCCAGAACTGGAGTTAAAGACGGTTTAAATCAGGTGACTGAAATCGCAAGCATTCTTGTTTGGCCTTACTACTATATTCCATTGTTCTTCATGCCTGCTCTGTGGAGTACCATGTTGTTTTTATGACTATAGCTCTGTAATATAGTTTGAGATACAGTGTTGTGTGTGTCACCCCACCCCCATCCCCAACCACCCAGCATTGCTATTTCTGCCAAAGGTTTCTTTGGATATCTGGAATTTTTTGTGATTCCATATGAACTTTGGGAAGGGACTTAATACATCTGTGAAAAAGGTCAGGGGAATTTTGAATGGCATTATACTGAAGTTATAGACTGCGTTTGGCAAGATTGTCATGTTCACAGTATTAATTCTACCAATCCATGACCACTTTAGGTCCTTCCAATTCCTGGTTTCTTCCTCTATCTCTTTCTTTAAAGATTTGAAATTTTCATTGTAGAGATATTTAATGCCTTTGGTTAGGTTTATTTCTAAATATTTTTAAAGGTTTGGTGAATGGGAGGGTTAACATGTACTGTTTTTCTGGTTGCTTATTATTGGTACACAAAGGCGACTGATTTTTCTAAGTTGATTTTGTAACCTGCCACTTTCCTGAAATTATTTATGATTTCTAGCACTTTTCCCATGGAATTTTGGGATTTCATGTATAATACATCATCTGCAAATAGTGATAATTTTACCACTTTTTTTCCAAGGACTACTCCTTTAATTTATTTCTCTTATTGCTCTAGCAAGTGTTACAAGCACAGAACTGAAAAGGATTGGAGAAACTAGACAATCTTTTCTGGTTCCTGATTTTAATGGGAATGCTTCCATGTTTTCTCTAGTAAAATGATTTTCGCTGTGGTTTGTTGTCTATAGCTTCAAAAATGTTAAGGTATGTGCCCTTTAATCTTATTCCCTCTAGGGCTTTTGATATGCACACAGTTTGGATTATTAAAGGCCTTTTTTGAATATATTGAGATGACCATGTAATTTTGTCTTTAAGTCAGTTTTTTTAATTATTTATGACATTTATTGACTTACAATATTCAAAATATTGAATATATAAATTTAATAAATATTGAATAAATATATTGAAACCATCCCTGCATGTCATCAACAAAGCCAACTTGTTCATGGTGTTTGATTTTGCTGGATAGTTTTAGTGTCAACTTGACACATCTGGGTTGAGGGAGCCTCAGTTGGGGAATTGGCTGCATTGGATTGGCCTGTGGCCACATCTGTGGAGTAGTGTCTGATTGTTGAACAGTGTGGGAGGACTCAGCCCACGATGAGTGGTGCCACCCTGGGCAGGTTGTTGTGTACCGTATAAGCAGGCAGGCTGGGCATGAGCCAGGGTAGCAAGCCAGGGAACAGCATTCCTCCATGGCTTGTGCTTCAGTTCCTGCCTCCAGATTCCTGCCCTGAGTTCTTGTCTTGGGCTCCCTGAGTGAGAACTGTGACCCAGGAGATGTAAGCTGAATAAACCCTTTCCTCCCCAAGTTGGTGTTGGTCAGAGTGTTTTGTCACAGCAATGGAAGAGAAACTAGAACAATGATCTTTTCGATGCGTGTCTGTATGCAGTTTGTGAATTCAGAATCTTTTTCTTTGTGTTCATTAGGGATATGGAACTGTAGTTTTCCTTTTGGAAGTGTCTGCACCATTTTTTGTATTAGAGTGATAGTGGCATCACAGAAGGAGTTTGGAAGTTCTCATTCTATTTCTATCTGCAATAGTAGCTTTCTATCTTGGGGAAAATCAATGGCTAATCAATTGGACCTAACACCCACTCAGCAGGAGGAAACTCATGTGTGGTATTGTTAACATAGCTGGGTGCACACATCTAGAGAGGTCATAGATTTTAGACAATTGACCAAAGTAGATACATTCCCAGGATAAGTTAACATTTTACTAAACACAAAAGAAGTATCCTTACATTTACATACAAATATCCCAGACACCACTCAGAAAAGAAGATTCTTTTAAACCAGATGAGAATAGTACAGAGACCTACAACTTGAAAATACAAACATAGTCTATGAATGGCTCATGCTTAGAGGACATATCTATGATGTAACCTTTACACACAAGACCCAAGCATCATAAAATAAATGACCCAAAAAGGCATTGACTACCTCTTAATTCTGTTAAAGAAGCTCTTCCATGCAACATTAGACCAAGAACCCAAAAGGACCTGAATGGCGAAACAGTGAAGATTAGGAGTTGAAATTCTGTGGTTCCATGGACAGGGTTGTACTGGAGATAAACAAAACATATATGGGAAACTGGTTCCAACAGCTCATTCAAACAAGGTTCCTCCTACAGAACTCACAAGGCTATATGCACTGTGAGATCCCTAGAGGATGATCCAAAGTCCATGGCCCAGCATTTGCCTAATGCAATAGCACAAAGCAAAAGGATCCACAGAGGCAGCAGCAGACCTGGCTCAGAGGCTGATGACTTGACTTTTGGTTTTCACTGTCTGGCTCATAGGGTGATTCTGAAGATGAGGGCAGAGTTTAGGCAGGTTCACTACACACATTTCACTAAGAAGTAAGCATATGGATCCTTTCTGTAATAATTAATGCTTTGAAGGCAGACCTGAGAGATAGCTGATGTTTCTTTCAATTGCAAATTTCTATGATTCCACTAAAATTAATCATCAGTCAACAAATGGAAAGCAATCTATACTTCTAACTCATCTCACCAGTGCTTAAATGTAGTAAAGGCTGATTACGTTTTATATATATATATATATCTATATTATCTATCTCTATATATATAACTATATATATTTTTTTCCAGGCTGTGTCTTTTTGGAGGGAGGGTGAGGGTTTCCTGAAAAACTTGAAGGCCCAAGTTCACTTATTATATATATCTATATATTATATATATATATATCTATATTATCTTTAATTTTAATAGAGACATCTAATTACAGAGCATTTTAATGCTCCTTTTTCATGTTTTCTGTGATATTATTTCAGGAATTTATTAAGGTTTTTATTTTCACTCACACTCACATATTCACAACCTCACACTCTTTGCTGTAATGAATCATTCATCCTCTCTGGTGGTCGCTTATGAGAACATGTATTTTTGATTATTCACTCTTTACCAAAACAATTCTCCTAATTTTCACAAGGGAATGATGGAATGCGGAAGTAATAACTTTGGTTCCTCTCTGTGATGCTACATAGGATAAAATTCCAGTAGAAAAACGATAAGGCACTATCTAGTGAGATTAGACTTTGGTTATGGAACCACAGTTCTTCATCAACTAGCAGACACTTGAATGAACGGAAAACCAAATTTCCTGTAAAACTGGTTGCTGTGCACCAGGATTGGTAAAGATCTTCCCTGCTGCTGGTTGCACTTGCTTGGATTCAGTATACAAATAACTATCAGCATGTGGTTCAGTATTAGACAAGAAAAAGGCTGAAGGGGTAGATCAATTCTAGATGTTATAGCTGCTGTACTCAGAGAAATATAACAGGATGTGATTATAGTTGAGACATACCAGTGGGCATGCTTTGATCAGTAGAATAATGACCAAAGGATTACTCCATTGTGGCATTTAGACGGAACTCTTGCTTCCTGAAAATGTGAATCTGGAATCTTTCTTCATCTTCAGAGTAGTGTTAAAGTCAGTACTCTTCAAACTCTAACGTTGTAGATAAATGTAATGAAATAACACATTCCCCTATTTAACATGAATTAAAATGTTAAGAAAAAAAAAGTAGTAGAGCTACCAAAAAAGCTGGAAACATTTTGTTTGTTAAGGTTTTGATGCAGGAGTTAATCTTTTTTTTTTTTAATTTTTTATTTATTTATTTCTGTATGTGTATGAATGTACTGTCTGCATGCAGGTCTGTGCACCCGTGTCGTGCAATGCCGCGGAGGTCAGAAGAGGGTCTCGGATTCCCCTGGAACTGGAGTTCTCCTGGAATTGGAGCTTCAGATGGTTCTCAGCCGCCATGTGGGTGCTGGGGATCGAACCCGGGTCCTCTGTAAGAGCGGTCGGCGCTCTTAACCGCTAGGCCATCTCTCCAGCCCGCAGGAGATTAATTCTAAGGCTCTGAATATAGCTCAACCTCAAGTGAAGAACACTTTCCTAGCACATGTTTGATACAAGTTGGATCCCCAACATTGAAAAATAAATCATAGAAAAAAACATGAATTGTAGAGAGTGTTCCTAAGTTAAAAGGAAAATAATTGAAAATTAAATTAATGCCAGTTACATAGATAGATAAGCGAGGAAGATCCTAAGTTCCTGTGCAACAGAGTAAGTTTGAGGTCATACTGGGAAGCTAAATATAGCCCTGTTTTAAGATAAGTAAATTTGAGCCATGCATGGTAGTGCACACCTTTAATCCTAGATGGAGCCTGGAAGATATCTGGGAGACTAATAGTCTACAAAGAGATTTCCAGGCCAGAGAGAATCAGTCTCAATAACTAAACAAAAAAGAATTAAACCTGAAAGGCCTAGGGATAGAGGACTTACATAACAAGCTAGTGGCAAAAGTAGAAAGCATGAAGAGAACAGACAGCTTAATGCATAGAAAGGTATAAACGAATCTTACTTTTTATGTGTTTTTCAGACAGGATCTTCCTGCAGCCCTCCCTGGCCTGGAACTCTATGTAGACCAGGCTGGTGGCACACAACTTTAATCCTAGCACTCAGGAGGCAGAGGCAAGCAGATCATTTTGAATCTTATTTTATGACACCAGAGTAAAGCTGGTTTACTTTTATTTAAAGTATATGCAGAAGTAAGAAGTAAATTAGAACCAAAGACATCAAGAAGCATAAAAAATAAAATTAAAAATTTCCTACAATACGGAATCAGATCTTTAAAAGTATTGGAATTGGGGGCTGGAGAGATGTCTCAGCAGTCAATATCACTGACTGCTCTTGCAAAGGACTCAAGTTCAATTCCCAACCCCCACATGGTGGCAAAGAACCTTCTTTAAGCCAGCCATGGTGGTGCACACTTTTAATCCTAGTACTTGGGAGGCAGAGCCAGGCAGATCTCTGTGAGTTCAAGGACAGCCTTGTCTACAGATTGAGTTCCAGGACAGCTGGGACTACAGGGAGACCCTGTCTCAAAAAGACAAAAATAAATATATAAATAAACAAACAAGAATAAATAAATAAAAATATTTGTATTAGGATGTACACAGGATTAATGATTTAATTACTAATACAAGTAAAGAGATTTATATTTGATTACTAAAAAATCAATAAAAAAGCAACGAATCAATATAGAGAATATCAGAATGAAAATATTGAATTCCGCAGGCCTGCTAGCACATGCCTTTTATCCTAGGATGTGGGAGGCAGTGGCAGGCAGATCTTTGTGAATTTAAGGCCAACCTGATATTCAGAGTGAGTTCCAGGACAGCTGGGGCTATAGGGAGACCCTGTCTCAAAAAGACCAAAAAAAAAAAAAAAAAAAAAAAAAAAAAAAAAAATGAATCCTATGTTAGTCAACTAAAAACATTAAAAGAATAATGATCAAAAAACTACCAAAACATAATATTACCAGGCATGGTGGTCCCAGGCTTTATTCCCAATATTCTGGAGGCAGAAGCAGGCGAACCTCTATGAGTTCAAGGCCAGCCTGATCTTCAAAGTGAGTTCCAGGCCAGCTGGGGCTCCAGGGAGATCCCAAATCAAAATTACAAAAAAAAATAATAATAATAAAACAAAAAATGCTATCCCAGTTTTACCAGTAATTACAAGAAATGTCAATGTATAAAATAACAAGTTCAGCTTTAAGGCGTATGCATAGGATCAAAATCAATATTCTTGTTTCTGTAAATGTCATGATAATTGTTGTATGAATATTGAAATACTGTATAAATTTTCCTGAACAAGAGAATGCTGGGCAGGGTGTGGCAATGCATGCCTTTAATCCCAGCATTCACATTTAATCTCCTCATTTGAGAGACATTTGCAGGAAGGTCTCTGTGAGGTAGAAGCCAGTCTGTTCTACATAGTAAATTTCAGACCAGCCAAACCTGCATAGTGAAAACCTATCTAAGAAAATGAATAGAATTTTATCTATATAGAAACATCTGTTGCTACATTCATAAAATAAATTTTGAGATGTTGAAATAATGGGGAAAATATATACATTTAAAATGTTGATAGGGGGTCTGCGGAGATGGCCTAGCAGTTGGGAGCATCAACTGCTCTTGCAGAAGACCTGGATTTGATCCCCAGTACCTATATGGTGACTGAGAAACATCTTTAACTCCAGTTCCAGGGGAATCTGATGCCTCTTCTGACCTCCATGGCATAGCACAACATGGGTGCACAAACTTACATGTAGACAGTACATTCATACACATATAAATGAAAAAAAAAAGTTGATAGGGGCTGGGTGTAAGAGAGTACAAACCTTTAATCCCAGCAATTTTTGAGAGTTTGAGGCCAGCTTTGTTTATGTGGAAATTCAGGCCAGCCAGAGCTACAGAGTGAGACCCTGTCTCAAAACAACAAAACAACTTCTTTTCTTCATGTATTAAAAAATGTCTGAAAATCAAAATTCTCCTTCTGTGTAAAGATTTAAAAATGTCTATATCTCATGGATATGACACAGGATGTCCTGTGGATTATCCACTGATAAGCTTATCAAAGAAAAATCCTCTAATAGCTGGTTTATTCCTGGGTTGGGATATCCTCTGATTGATTCACTGACTTTCACTACCCATTGGCTTATGCATGGGATGGATTGTCCTAAGAATAGTTTATCTTTCTCTCCTCCTATATAAAGGACAAGGAGATTAAGGAGACAATGAGCTCTCCACGAACCTTGGCCCTGCTTGTTCTTCAGTAGTGGAGACTTCAGGCCAAGCTCTACAGCCATGGAAGAGCCTTCAGGAAATGTGTTTCCAAGACCCTCAGAGCTGGTGAGTACATACTTCATACTACTTGTAAGTTGTCTTTTTTTTGGTATTTTCTCCTTATATTTAAAGATCTTTAACTTAGTGTATAACTGTAATTACAGAAGATGATATTCTATGGAAGACTGTTTCCTGCTGTGGATATTCAAGATGTATGCCCCCAGTCCTTAATGATGAGGCTTTGCTGGGGGGAATCTTTTGTTGTCTGGTTTTTGTCCTTGTTGGAACACTGAGAGGGTTTTTACACAGTAAGAAGGGGTATGCCCATGTGATGCCTAGGTGCCCATAAGGGTGAGAATGGAACATCAGCATGTGGCGACCATACTTTCTTTGAGTACATTCCTCACAGAAAGATGGAGTGAAATGGCAACTGTTCTGGGTGGAAATCTTCAGTTTTCGATCCTTGATAGTCATGCAAACTGGAAGATTTGCCAGGAAGCTGGTGTGTGGAGCCCATATAAGCAGCAACATTGTGAAACTTGCAAATAATTTGCACCCTGGGGTCCAAGGTAGATGTAATCTGGTTCCAGAAATCTGAGATTTAGAAACTTATATGAATTTCTGTGAGCCACACTGTAATCTGAGACTTCTTTTTATAGGAAAATGGAGGCTGGAAGATCCACATGAACTGAGATAAATCTCCATAATTAACAATGGGTTACATGTAACTAGAGATGGGCTCCATCTAGGAAAAGGGAATGTGGAAGATCCACATGAAACTAGAGAATTCTCCTTAACTAGCAATGGGCTCCATCCCCCCCTTGTTTAAATTTTGTATTTACTTTTGTTTTCAAAGGGGAAGCTCAAAAGCAGTATAATACCCCTGCATTTACAGAAGAGAGAATTCCTGCTAACCAAGTTTTCAACCAGGGACAAGCCCAGGGTCATACACAGGACTCGTGCAACTCCTGTTCCTATGAGAATGACCAGCTGCATATTCCTGAAGCCAGTGACTATAGTAACTTCCCACCCTGAGAGTGAGGTCAGGCATATGCCTGGGGAAGAGAAGCTGAAGAAACTCCAGCAGCTCCATGCTTTCAGGAGACTGTAGGCACTCCAGGTCCAGGGAAGTGCAGAACTTTTAACTCCATTTGATCTTACAAACCTTTTAAAAGGGACTACATCAGGAAGACAGGGTGAATCCTCCTCAGGACAAAGTGGTGCTAAGAACCTGCAAACTTTTTCACAACTCAGTTCTGAGCAATCCCAAATAGGTCTTCATCTGTTGCTACCTTTCCACAGACAACTGCTAACTTCCGTGGACATAAAGAGACAGACCAGCAAAGTAAAGGCAGCTAGGAAGAGACTGGATGAGGCCTTGGAGGCAGACAGGCTGGCCAGGCACGCGGAGAGCATGCACAGCTAAGATGAGCCATCTGACAACCAAATGCTAAACTAGAATAGTGTATGTGGGCCTCTGGAAAGAATTTATCCATGAAATAAATTCATTTATTTGTCTTCAAATAGCAAACTAGCCCTGATTATGATAATGAACTCTTATTGCTGTTTTCTAAACTTCTTTTTCTTTTCTTTTTTTTTTTTTTTTTTACAAAACCTTTGTTAAAGTGCTCTAAACTTCTGAGCCATTTCTCCAGCCCGATTTTCTTTTTCTTTAGTGGTTATTGTTACATAAATTTTTTTTTTTTGTCTTNGGTGTGTGGAGCCCACATAAGCAGCAACACTGGGGAACTTGCAAAGAATTTGCACCCTGGGGCCCAAGGTAGATGTATTCTGGTTCCAGAAATCTGAGATTTAGAAACTTATATGAATTTCTGTGAGCCACACTGTAATCTGAGACTTCTTTTTATAGGAAAATGGAGGCTGGAAGATCCACATGAACTGAGATAAATCTCCATAATTAACAATGGGTTACATGTAACTAGAGATGGGCTCCATCTAGGAAAAGGGAATGTGGAAGAACCACATGAATCTAGAGAATTCTCCTTAACTAGCAATGGGCTCCATCCTCCCCCTTGTTTAAATTTTGTATTTTGTTTTGTTTTCAAAGGGGAAGCTCAAAAGAAGTATAATACCCCTGCATTTACAGAAGAGAGAAGTACTGCTAACCAAGTTTTCAACCAGGGACAAGCCCAGGGTCATACACAGGACTCGTGCAACTCCTGTTCCTATGAGAATGACCAGCTGCATATTCCTGAAGCCAGTGACTATAGTAACTTCCCACCCTGAGAGTGAGGTCAGGCATATGCCTGGGGAAGAGAAGCTGAAGAAACTCCAGCAGCTCCATGCTTTCAGGAGACTGTAGGCACTCCAGGTCCAGGGAAGTGCAGAACTTTTAACTCCATTTGATCTTACAAACCTTTTAAAAGGGACTACATCAGGAAGACAGGGTGAATCCTCCTCAGGACAAAGTGGTGCTAAGAACCTGCAAACTTTTTCACAACTCAGTTCTGAGCAATCCCAAATAGGTCTTCATCTGTTGCTACCTTTCCACAGACAACTGCTAACTTCCGTGGACATAAAGAGACAGACCAGCAAAGTAAAGGCAGCTAGGAAGAGACTGGATGAGGCCTTGGAGGCAGACAGGCTGGCCAGGCACGCGGAGAGCATGCACAGCTAAGATGAGCCATCTGACAACCAAATGCTAAACTAGAATAGTGTATGTGGGCCTCTGGAAAGAATTTATCCATGAAATAAATTCATTTATTTGTCTTCAAATAGCAAACTAGCCCTGATTATGATAATGAACTCTTTTGCCTGTTTTCCAAACTTCTTTTCTTTTTTTTTTCTTTTTTTTTTTTTTTTTTTTCTGTGTCCTTTTGAGAAAGGGTCTTCCTGTAGCCCCAGCCAGGCTGGAACTCACTGTGTAGACCAGAATGGCCTTGAACTTACAGAGATCTGCCTGCCTTTGCCTACTGAGTGTTGGGACTAAAGACATGTATGACAGAGTTCAGGCACTCGGGTGGGGTGGGGGGCATGGAAAGGGAAGCGATTGTAGATTTGATTGAGAAATGATGTATGATATACAGAAAAAGTTTAATAACAATAAAAATATGTAAAAGAACAAATACATTTTTAAAATTATTTAACTAACGAGTCTAAGAACACTAATAGGAAACTCTATTGTCCCCTGTATCAGTTTCTGAGTGGAGGGCACATGTGATAGTTTCTAGGTTCTCCTTAAAAAAAGAAAAAAAAAAAAAAAGACAGACTCTAACTATGGAGTCTTGGCTGGTGTACAACTCACTTTTTCAGCCAGGATGGCCTTGAACTCTCAGAGGTCTCCCAAGTGCCGTGATTAAAGTTGTATAGCAGCATGCCCTATTGTATAGAGACATGTGGATAAATGCAGAAGAGATTTTTTTATTTGTTGTTTGTCTTATGTGTATGACTGTTTTGCTTACATGCATGTAAGTACACCATGTGCATACAATGTTCATACAAGGGGACATTGCATCTGTTGTAACTGGAGTTCCCAATGGTGTTAGTGGCCATGTGGGTGCTGAGAACTAAACCTGAGCCTTCTGCAAGAGCAGTCAGTGCTCTTGAGCACTGAACCATCTCTCTAGCCCCCAAGATAGTTTCTTAAATGGGCAATATGAAGGAACATGGATGTATGTCAGACCTTTCCTGCAGCTCAGCTCTAAGCTTTCCAGAAAACAGACAATAGCTGAGGCTATGCAACTGTTTATGGATTGTGGATGTAGTAGTCTCACATCTCCCAAATTTGTATAATATAGATTTTTTGGAACATGCTTCCTTGATTGAATGAAGCCAAGGTAGACTAAGGGCTTCTAATCTTTCCACTACTAGAACATTCCATTAATGTTAATTTCTGAAATCTCCACATATATCCTATTCAGCATTCTCAGGTCTCAGAATTTTATTGAGGCCTAATAAAAGAAAACCATTTATAAGATTTTTGGCCAAAGGAATGAGACATGAGTTTTACCTCTGAGTTTGACTGTCCATTCTAAGCTCCCAAACAAGATTACAAAAAGCTATTCTATTTTTCCTTCCTTTAAGAATTACTCTAGGAGCTTTTGTCCAAAGCAGTTGGGTGTAAGAATTACTCTAGGAGCTTTTGTCCAAAGCAGTTGGGCGTAATGCATACTGGAAACAACAACAACAACAACAACAACAACAGAAAGGACTGCATCAAAGAACTGACTGAAACAGTGAACTTCTGCTCAAAACAGTCAACTTCCTCATGGAGAATATTGAGAAAGACTGAGAAAGAGATGAAAAGCATGTTTGGCAGAATGCATGAGCTCTGGCGGGAACATGGGTCTAGATTTGTTAAAAAAATAAAAATAAATTTATGTGAAAAAAAATTACTTTAGGGGCTGGAGAGATGGCTCAGTGGTTAAGAGCACCAACCACTCTTGGAGAGGACCCGGGTTTGATTCCCAGCACCCACATGGCATCTGAGAACTGTCTTTAACTCTAGTTCCAGGGGAATAAGACACCCTCTTCTGACCTCTGAGGCATTGCATGACACGGGTTCACAAACCTACATGCAGACAGTATATTCGTATACATACAAAAATAAATAAAATTAAAAAAAAGAAAAAAAGAATTAATCTAAGCCAAAATTTGGCAAAAAAAATAATCTAAGTAAAAAATAATTAATCAAAGTCACTTGGTAGGCCACACCTTTATTTATTTTTTTATGGTGGTATAGAAGGTTTTTTTTTTAATCGCGTAATACTATCAAGCAGTTTCTAAAAATTACAGGAAGAAATGCATTTACTGAAAAATAAATTAAAAGCATCATATCTAACACTAAAAAGGAAAAAAAAAGTAAACACACATGAACACCAGATAGCCCACATGGAGAAAGGGAAAGTAATGTGTTATCCTTCACACCATCACTGATTTGTGCTCTGCACAGCTAAAATACTTGGAAGTCACTGCTCTAAGACGCAAAGGACTTAGGGAGAAGATGGGATGCATCATATTCTCCCAAAAGACTGTGTATAACAGTAGCAGCAGGTAGGAAGACAAGCCGAAGAGGCACTTGAAATAACAGGGACAAGGAAGGACATTGGAAATGCCAGAACACACACCCGAAAAACTGGGGGTGAAGGTGGCTGAAAAAATAAGCAGGCCACCAGGAAGGAAAGCTGGGCAACAGTATCCAGGGGGTGAGGAGAGACACAATGGTTTCAAGAGGCAAGAGGACATCCAAACGGAACCATCAAAAACACTGTCCCACACTTCTACTTCAAAAGCAGGTCCAACACATGGCTTTAATCTGTCATCTTCAACAACACTGGAATATCTCCTTTAATCAGACAATGCTCTACTCTCAACCGTGCTTTTCATTTGAAAAGTACCACTAAGAACCAATACCACCAGTTAGATCCTGGCTATTATATTATTTACCAGCCCAAAGGTTTCACTTTGATTTAGCATTTGATGGATAAATCCAGAAGGGCCTGTCATTTGGCTCCCTATGTAGATGACAATTTCATCAGCACAGAGACGTATAAGCTGTGTGCTCTATGGCACAGGCATGAGGAGAGTTCTGCCAAGCAATGCCCTGAGGCTGCCAATCTGTTCCCATCCTGAGGAAAGCTGCAGAGTTGGCTCAAAGGTTCCACTGATGCTCTGAGGGGACAGCTGAACTCCAACAGATACTTTATCCAGGACCGAATCCCCAGCGTATAAGAGTAGACATAATTAAGAGAGGCAGAGTAGACTTAAAGGTAGAATGTAGTCCTCAACATGCCCTTGATGAAGAGCACTCATCACTTAGGAGAAATCTATTCATGCAATAAATGACATATTAATTACCAATATCTTAAAAACATCCAAAAGTTCCAAATCTCTGATTTATTAGATGGCAGGAAAGTAACAGGTTGATTGTGCTCTAAAGAGCTTGAATGCTCATGAGCAGTAATTGGCCTTGCTGGAAGCAGGAGAATTCTTCAAACTACTGTACAATGACACAATAACTCCCCTCCCTGAACAAGATTTAATAGAGTACACACACTAGTCTCTGTTAAGAGAGAAAACAGGGAAATCTACATACTAAACAAGTTCACATGACTACAACCATCACTTAGGGGATCTACATGTAGGAAGCAAACAAGGCTTTCCACAGAGAAACCACTTTCACCAGATGATTAGGTGGGCCTGCAATGAAGAAAATACATTTCAAACGATTCATTGAGACTTAACACTAATTTCTCACTGAAATACTTACATCACAGATAAAATAAATGTCAGCAAAGATCTAAGTCTACTCAGAGACATACATTTACAAATAATGCAAGTTAAAATAAAGTTTGACAACAAAACACTACTTGGAGAGATACTTTGAAAGGCCAAGCTAAGTTCGTGTTCTGGTATAAGACATTACATCAAAATGAATCTCATTCTCACTGTCATTTTTCTTTTTAACCTTAATCACTAGCGGCTGGGCAACTGAAATGGACATGAGAACTATATAAATGTTAGAGAAATATGTAAACCTCATTAATGTTTCAGAAAATTCCTATAGAGATAGAACAGGTCCAAATAGATGCCTGTCTAAATGCACTGCAATTACGTTATAATTATTTTTCCAAATACACAGATGTGTTCTGTCTTTTCTCAGCTCATTACTGATTCAAACAATTTGCCCTTCTGGGATCAATTGTTTGTTAATAAATAATTGTTTACAGTCACAAAATGATATTAGGAGGTTTTCTTATTAGTTTTCCTTCTGCACCCTAATAAGATTGAAAACTAGCCGATTCCCAAGAGTCTAACCTTAACCTTGCTTTGTTTAACAGCCCAGGAAATGATGAACCATCTGCTTCAGAAAATAATGAAGAGCCAAGAGGAAACAGTGTTTAATTATAGATTAACCTCCTCATGAGGCAGTCTGAAGCAGCTTTCGAATCAGCAACTATCACCAGCAAAGGAATCAATGGCTCAAGAACCTTTTCCTTTTCCATTTGAGGTCCAGAAAGAACATAAAAGGGATTTTTATCACCTCTATTTTACAAACAT
This sequence comes from Rhizomys pruinosus, assembly GCA_009823505.1. Classification (NCBI taxonomy): domain Eukaryota; kingdom Metazoa; phylum Chordata; class Mammalia; order Rodentia; family Spalacidae; genus Rhizomys; species Rhizomys pruinosus. Next base: position 89,113 of record VZQC01010427.1, read on the forward strand.
TTATTTCCACAGCAGAAACAAAAATCAAGGTTAAAACTTTTTTTCTCAGAAGTGCAATCAATGCCCTCAAATTTTGTTTGCCCGAACACCTTTATTGCAGCAAACCATCAAACCATCTCGTGCACTTAAGGAAGTGTTTGTTACAAAAAACATAGAAACCTCTTTTCCATTATTTTCGAGTTCTTATAATATTAAAATTAGTTTTTCCCTGGTTTCTTTGTTAATAGTAATAAATCCACCATTGGGGAGTATGATTTTTTTTATTATCATCGCCATGGCACTTAAGTAAATGAAATATTTTCAAGGACATGATGACTTGGGTTTTGTTTCTGCGTCTGTCACCTGGCGAATGAAGATCCCATCTTTAGGATGCTCCGTGTCATCCATCTCATACATGTATGATGATGCTATAGCAAGCATATTTCCATCATTACTGAAGGCTAGTGATGCGACGCTGGTGGGGTACCAATGGAACTGGCACAGTCGCTTTTTGTTAAATGTGTCCCAAATATTTACAAATCCATCAGAACCACCTGTGGCAAATGTGTTGTGGATATTGTGGAAAGAAATGGCATTGACTGGGTAGATCTGCTCAATGTTATTCTCCATCAGCCTGAGGCACTTGAAAGCATACTTCTTCTGCACCTCAGGGCTTGGGTCCAAGTATTCAACTGCTACTCGCCCTTCAATAGAGCTTAATACATAACCCTGTTTGTTTGGGAATGCTCAGATGCAGTGAGTCTGGTACTTCAGGCCGGACTCCTGGCGCTGCTGCACGTAGCCCATGTTCCTTAAGTTCCACACCAATACTCTTCATCCTGCTGTCCCCACAATCAGGTGGTCTCCAGACACTGACAGGGTGTACACCTTTTCAGGCTGAGAGAAGGTCCCAGCATTACAAGTCGTTCTGGGATCCCACAATTTAACTGTCTGATCCCAACTTCCAGTAAACATTACATTCACTTCTGGACAATATTCAACACATCTGATAGGGGCATCATGGGTTCCAACAAGATTTTCTTGATCAGTATTCAAATCATGCATTTTTAGCTGATGATCTAATCCCCCACTCCAGGCATGAGTTGGATCATAGAAGGCACAGTCCTTCTATGATCCGCACCTGTATGCTTGTACTTGAGCTGCATAGAGCTGGCAGGCACATCTTAGAAGCGCACTGACATATCCCAGGAAGAGACCAGCAGGAACTGGGAGGTGTTGGGACTGAACTTGACCAAGGAGATGTCATACTCTGGGGGCTGGTTCAGCTTGAACTACTTAGAACCAGTCATCTGGAGTTCACTTGAAAGCAACGTTACCGCTGCACTCCTTTCCGACCACTTGAGCGCTGGCTGCAGAAGGAGAGGAAGCTCTGGCGCATGGGCCACGCCTTTAATCCTAGCACATGGACAGTGGGCAGAAGGATCACTGGGAGAGAGTTCCAGGCCAGCTGGGGCTACAAGAAGACTGTGTATAAAACAAGTAAGTAAGTAAATAAGTAAGTAAGTAAGTAAGTAAATAAATAAATAAATAAGGTTTGTCACCAGAGAAAACAGCTCTCTCTTCAAAGAATAAAAAGAGATACTTTATTCTGGAGCCAAATATAAAGGGAAGTGGTCTGGAAACATAGAGTTAGGCTTCCCCAAAAACCATGCTCCAATGAGGCAGCAATTTCATGAACTTCTTTGAGTAACAGAACAAAAAACATACTTTTCAAATAGATTAATGGGTACATTCATTAGAGAGGTCATAGGAAAGGGGGGATTCTATTAAAGATCTCTTATGCTATTTGATGACATTCTTAGCCTTTTGGTTGGTGTGAAGTGGTGGTCTGCAATTAATACTTTCTAGTTTTTTGTTTGTTTGTTTTTATCTGTTAGTCACAGGATATTAAGTGAGATAAAGAGGTGAGCAAGTTATGGCAGTTTAGGGGCTAAACATAGTCCAAAACAGATGGTAATCAGGCTCTGGATCTGCAACATTCCAAAGTCTCCACACAATCATGGGAGCTCTAACCAGTTAATCAGCTTTGCAGAAGAAAGTTCAGTTTGAAGATGGATGGTCTTTCTGGGAACTTCCAACAACAAGTTAATCTAAATGCGCCTGTCAATCATCTTGTAAGGATACTACCACTCAGAAAAGCTGATAATACCTAAAGACTTAGGAGATGGAAGGAGTAGTTCCCTTAATCAGATATGTATTTATAAACCCCTCTGGGCTCTCCATTAAGGCAGTTGCTTACAGATTTTTGCTTCTAAGCCTACCCATTTTTTGCATGCTAACTCAAAAAGGCATAATTGGTCTTTTCCCCTTTTTCTCTCATTTTCAGATACTGTTCAAACTTCCCAACATAGGGATCAATTTCATTTTCACAGAGTGCTCCTCTCCATACAGCTCTTTGTGGCTCTCCATTGCCGAGTCTGCCTGTTTTCTCGGCACGACTCTCTCTCTTCTTCTTCCCGTTCTCTCTCCTCCCAGAAGCAGCCAAATTTATACCTTGCCAACAATTTTCCCTCTAATTCTAATAAAATGATCCCTGAATTTCCTTCTGAATCTGTCTTTACATTATTTTTATCAGCAAGGCTGAAGGCACATGAAGGGGACGCTGTCTTTTGCAGTAACAGTAGAGTTTGACAAATATAGATCCCAGACCCATGATTGGAAGGATAAAGAAGAAGTGTAAGATCTGGCCTTACATGTTTGTTCTGTTTTGTTTTGTGAAGGAAATCCTAGAGCTGTGGGAAGTCTGGACCTGTCCTCCTCTCCAAAACCATTTCTTCTCCTATGTGCAGATTTCCACACTTGCTCCCACACTCTTTTGGATATAGGAGTTTTGTGACAAACATATTTGGGATCTCAATTAAGAGACCACTCCAATTGAAGGCTCTAGACAAGGCAGACAACTATGAGGAAAATGGATGAAGCAAAGATTTTGTAAAGATTTTCTTTTTCATTTTAATCCCTAACCCCAAAGAGAGTTTTACTGTTCTTCTTAGTCCGGGTTCAATTGAACAATCTATAGCCAATTAGCTAATTTAAATAAAAGGTGGTACTTTAATAAAAAAAAAAAAAACCTTTGGCTTTAGGTGTGTAATGTATTGGCATATCACCAGAGTCATAAAAGTAATAACACTGGGAAATATGAGGATCTGGCAGGGAGCCAAATTCATAAATGGAGGAAAGAACTTTGTACATGGGATTAAGTCAAGAAAGAAAAATACAAAATCTTTCCCAAAACAAAATTGAGGAAATAATACTTAATACTTAAAAATAATACTTAATACTTTCTTAATATTGACATGTTAAGAAAATTATACCAGCAAGAGTTGGGCATGCTGGGACATGCCTTTAATCCCAGAGGAAGAGATTGACAGATAACTAAGAGTTAGAGGCCACTCTAGCCAACCTAGTGAGTTCTGGGCCAGGCAAAACTGCATACTAACACCCTGTCTTTTTGTTTATATATATATATATATATATATATATATATATATATATATATTACAAGATTACATCACAAATAGAATCTAGACCCAGGTCCTGCTTCCAACCACCCCACCCCACCAGATTCACCCTTTAGTCATTTCTTTGATGCAGTCTTTTCTGTTGTTGTTGTTGTTGTTGTTGTTGTTCTTTCCATTATTCATTACTCCCAACAAGAAATGTTTGCAACTAGGTTATTGGTGCTAGTATCCACAGATGAGAGATACCGTTTGTTATTTGTTTTTCTGCGACTGTAACACCCTATCTTAAAACAAAGAAACAGGTAGACACAAAAAAGAAAGAAAGAGGTAACATCATAATATCCATCTAATGGAAATTAGCCATATATTAAGGGTACTGAAGAAAGAGATAAACATATAGTTTAAAATATTTTGACAGAGAAAATTTCATTCCTTACATTCTTAGGCATTGGATAATTCAAACCAGTATGAATAAAACATCGAACACAGCCATGGAGGGCAGTATGCAACCTTGAACACATACATTGATCTTTGACAAGTATTAGCTTATGAGCCTGTCCAGAGTATACATCCCCTGGAGTAGATAGGAGTCTCTGTTTGACATTTTAGGAGTAAACCTCCATTTGTAATAGAAGGCAGCATATTTCTCCTTCATTTCCCAAAGTTTCAGAGTAATATTTTTCAGTGTCTGTTTCCTTTACTCACTTCTCTGATTTCCTTGTACCATGTTCACTATGTAAACAGGCCCTTTATCAAACTCAGTAAAAATCATTATATTTGGAAAGTTCCAAGTGTTTACATTTAGAATTCTGTTAGGCTGATGTGGATTTTTTGTTATTTTCAAGAGTTTATTTCTTGGTAGCTATGTATGGGTATATGCATACATGTGTGTTTGTACATGCTTGTGCATGTGCAGAACTGAGAAGATGGTGTCATGTCCTCTAGAGCCAGAGTTATATGCATTGGTGGGATGTCTAGCTTATTAATTGGGCATAAGGCTCTGAAATACATTTCTTATCATTGAGCATCAAGTGATCCTTAGCCATCTTTCTAGTCCCTAAGTGGGTTCTTTGAGAGTGGGAGTGTCCCCGTTTTCTTGCTGTGCTTAACCCAGGGAGCTAGGAAGTCATATGACTGACAGACGGCTGGGAGTTCAGCAAATCTTGTCTAGGCCAGTGGCTCCAACACTTCCTGTCTTAAATCAAGAAGACTAAGAAACACAAACCAGAAGTGAGTCAAGCAAATGTGGATTAAGGAAAAGCAAGAAAAACTCCAGAGTGGAAATAATCCCTTCATCACTATTAATAAAGTGTGTTGCCTTCTGGTGATTGGTGTGTCTGACACATATTCTGCCTTAAAATTCTTTAACTACTGGAGAAAATGAACCAATTTAGACCCCTAGATGGTAACTGTCACCCCAAGAGATGTATACTAGCATCCTGCATGGACTTATTATCGTACTTATGGGAGGAACTGGATCGAGATGGAGGGAATGACCTTTATTGAGATTGGCCATTCTTTGAGTCTAACACCAGCTGAAATAGTGAAGGATCTATATTTCCTTGGCATACCTCCTCAGCTCAACCAGAGAGGTGATCATACATTTCTTGTTTATTCATGGGAGTGGTCACTGGTTGTGATGTTTTGAGGGAGATGTCCCCAATAGGCTCAAATATTTGAATACTTGGTCCCAGTTAGTGGCTCCACTTGCACAAGCTTAGGAGACACAGCCTTGCTGGAGGAAGCACATCCCTGCAGGTAATACTTGAGGGCACATGGCCGTGTGCCACTTCCAGTCTGTCTCTCTCTACTTCCAATGTCTGCTTGAAGTTGTGAGTGCTCTGCTTCCTGCTCCAGGTGCCTCCTGCCTGCCTCCTGCATCAAGATGGAATCTTACCTCCCTGGAACTGTAAGCTCAATAACCGACCTCTTCCTTCTACAATAGCTTTTCCTATGGACTGCCACCATAAAATGGTGTCAACATTTAGGGTAGGACTTCTTACTTATAATAATTTGATTAAAAAAGTACCTCACTTGGGGCTGGAGAAGTGGCCCAGCATTGGCTGATATTGCAGAAGACCTGGGTTCAGTTTCAAGAGCCTACATGGCTGGTACTGTCTGTAACTTCGGTTCGGGGATCTACTGCTATCTTCTGACTACTGTGGGCATTACATGCCATGGGTGACATGCATGTAGGCAATACATTCATACACATAAAATAAAAATAATAAAATATTTTTGTTTAAAAAAGTGAAAATCACTCACATTTATTTCCAGATCTGGTAGAGTTGACAACCAAAATCAGCCATCACACATGTCATGTCATGGACATCTTTGTTCACTTTTTCTCAATTTATTTAGCTTGTTTTATAGGTGATTGAGTCCTTCATTTTCCTGTTCTTGGGCTACATGACTAGCTTATCATTTACACACTTTTGAAGAGAATTTGATACATTTAACAAAAAATAACAGACCTCTTCACTGGTATTTCTGTCCACCAGAGCAATGGGTACTGTCCTGGCTTACAGTATGAAATGTGGCTGCTGTCCATTGGTACGGGTCTTAAATTCAATAGGTAAGCAGTTTGTTCCACCTATAATTGCAACAGAAGGTATATTTTGCTTCGTGTTGTGACTTGAATATGAAATCCTGACTTGTTTGAACATGCGATGTGTATCTGGGATTGAATCTTGAGGTGAACCCTAACTGGAGGAAGTAGGTTACTGCTGTCAGGCCTTCAAATTCCACATCTCAGCCCTCTCTCTGGTTATGTCCTCTCTGTGTTTCCTAATTTCAGACCCAATGTCACCCCCAATCACCTCATACTCCTGAGGTCATATCTTTCCTTCTAAGATAGACGGTATATCCCTTCTTAAACTGTAAAACAAACAAAGCCTTCTTCCCATATGTTGGCTTAATAGAGTTAGTTATTTGGTCATAGCAGTGAGCAAAATAATGAATATAGAAAACTGGTACCAAGAAATGAGTTAGTTGCTATGATACTGCCATTGTGGTTCACAGGGTTTGGAACTGGTATTTGTGAGGAATGCAAAAGACTTTGGAACTTCCAGCCACAAGAGTCCTAGAATGCTGAAAGAAGAGCTTTGGATTATACTAGTCAGAGTTGAGAAAATTCAAACCTGAAAGAAAAATGAACAGTGGAACAGAAGTTCATGAGATTACAGATGGGAACAATTATTCTATGAGGAATTTTCTTAGTTAGTTTCACCTGCAGCTGGGAAGGGGAAACATAAACTGAAGAAATGCCAACATTCCATTGGCCTACAATCATGCCTTTGGGGCATTGTCTTAATTAATTGTTGGTGTGGGAGGGTCCAGCCCACCATTGGGGGCAGCAATACACAGGCATGTGGGCCTGTCCAGGTGTGGTGGTGCACACCTTTAATCCCAGCACTTGGGAGGCAGAGACAGGCAGATTTCTGTGTGCTAAAGGCCACCCTGATCTATGTTGTGAGCTCCCAGACAGCTGGGGCTATAGGGGAACCCTGTCTTAAAAAGACAAAAAAAAATATGAAAGCTGCCTTAGTCCAGGGTGTGAGCTACAGATGAAGCAAGTAAACATTGGTTCTCTAAAGATTTGAGTTAAGTTCTTTCCTTGATGTCTGTGAATGAGAGATTGTGACTTGGACCTTTTAAGACAAAGAAACCCATTCATCTCCAAGCTCTCTTTGCTTCTATATTATCATAGCAAGAAAACTGTACGTAGAATACAAACTATTCTAGAGGTCATTTTTATTATATTCAGATAATCTCCTGCATCCTATCCATGTCCTTTAGAGAATTTGAGAGGCTAAATTCAATAGCATTGGACTAATTTATATAATTTCAAAATAGGATAGCATTCAGACAATGCAATTATTACTGCTTAGTGCTCTTAGATAGATCTATAATTAGGAAGAGCAGAAAGATGAAAAAAATGTGCAGTATGATGAAGAAAGGATCAGAATGAGCTTATATTTGCAAAGAACACTGACTTTAAATGTGAAAAAAGGTCCAGGAAAAACCAGATGTTTTCAAACTAGGCTGACTAAATGACAAGAACTTAAGTGATTATGGAGTAAGAAATGTTCTGGCTCCAGAACCTAATTATTATTCATCTTGGCCCAGCTTTAGCCTCTTTAACAATCATTAAATGTGTTCTAACTTAACATCCTGTAGTGACTAACAGATTATAAACACCAACCAGAAAAAAACATTGTATTACTTTAGCAAATCTCCAGCTTATCAGATAGTATCTGAGACCTATAGTGGAATTCTCCCCAATTTGCTATAACCCACCTATTGACTATATACATCAATGCATTAGAAAAAATATGTTGACAGGACCTTCTTCATTCTGTTACTATAAAAAGTTTATGAAGTTGCTACTTCATTGGAACATGGAATTTAAAGAAACTAAATCTGTACTCCATGAGTATTTTTATCAGAAATAAACATCTCTTTGTTTGTTTGAGATGAGAGTTGTTTCTTTCTTTTCTTTTCTTTTTTTTTTTTTTTTTTTTTTGGTATTTTTGAGACAGGGTCTCCCTTTAGTTCCCTTTAGTTCCAGCTGGCCTGGAGCTCACTCTGTACACCAGGCTGGACTTGAACTCACAGAGATTCTTCTGCCTCTGCCTCCCAAGTGCCAGTGCTGGGATTAAAGGAATGTGCCACCACACCTGGCAAGAACTGTTTCTTTTGTTGACAGTAAGCAGCTGTCATTGTTAAGGGGAGTAATGTTCCATTAAGGAAAAACTGTCTTATGCTTAAATAAAAGGAAAGATGTCCCAAGGACGATGCTCTACTCACACAAGACTTCAACTTATTATATGCAAAATAATTTGAAAGCAGAGAGCCCAAACTGAAATGATGCTGAATAGATTGCATGTTTAAAGCAACTTATGAGGAAAACATATTTTACAAATTTAGCCTCTTGGGCAAACAGAGGCCACTAGAGCTATGGTCCAAGATGGCAAGGGTACACCTCAAGCTGGCAGAAGTAATTGGCAATATCATCCTCATAGTACTATTTTGTAGGCATGTGAAATGAAAAAATGGGGATGGGGGAGTGTTCATGAAGGCTTGAGGTAACTAGTTGAAAAAAGTGGCTCACTGAAACTAGAAATTCATTACAGGATTCAATGCCCAGCAAAATCAACCCCAGAGGTCATGGTGTGAAATTATGATAATTGAAATGTAAATTGAAAGAGGGACCCTAAGATGCTCTAGATGTGAGGACCATGGAACATGTGCCAAGAAAATTTTAAAGAAAGGAGTGTAGGGAAATAATGGAGTACGGCATCCCTAGAGAGAAGCTATATATGCAGCTGTGGGAGAACTAGAAGCCTTGGAGACCAGATGCCAAACATGAACTACAGGATTAATTACCCTGCTGAATTTTAGTTTTTTCCACATAGAATTGTGCAAACACCCTACCTTTTTTGTAACTGTTCTCCAAACACTTTTCAAATATGATAGACGCTTAAGAGTGCATTATATATGTGTGCCAGTCATCAGAAAAAGTTACTCTGTGCAAAAGATGGAAGCCACAGTAGAATCCAGCACATTTACAATTATCCTCTACACACAGAATGTGGTGTAGAGAGAAAACAAGTGCACCCCTGAATTTTCACCAGTAATGCTTCCATAAACAATAGAGAGTAAGACAAACAGAAGACCTCAAGTAGTCATACTCCAAAGAATGGGATCCTCCAGAGTGTGTATCCCTGGATGGGGACCCTATAATAAACCTCACCTACCCACAGCTCAGGGATCACTGTGGAAGAGAGGGCAGCATGATCATAGAGAAGCAGTATCTTATAATTGACTCTAAGCTTTTTTAAAAAATATTTTTATTTATTTCTGTATGTGTATGAATGTACTGTCTGCATGCAAGTTTGTGCACCCAAGTCGTGCTATGCTGCGGAGGTCAGAAGAGGGTGTCGGATTCCCCTGGAAGTGGAGTTTCAGATGGTTCTCGGCCACCATGTGGGTGTTGGGGATAGAACCCGGGTCCTCTGTAAGAGCGGTCGGCGCTCTTAACTGCTAGGCCATCTCTCCAGCCCCCGACTCTAAGCTTTTACATGTAAACCGTAAGCTCCCCTGGGGAGTTTGGACATGGAAGGAAATGGTTTTGATACAGACCTATTATAGTATAAGTTGTATAAATGTTCAAAAAAAAGAGTGCATTATATAATGACAATCTTTCATTTCTCTCTTACAGAGGGTGGGTGGAATCTCTGAGGTCTTGCTATTTTTATCATCATTATATTTTATTATATATATATTAGTGTGTGTGTGGTCTGTGTATTTGCTGTGTGTGTGAAGTGTGAGTACAGATACATGTGTTGCACCAGTGTATTAAAGTTCAGAGGACAACTCTTATCTAGGGACTCAGTTCTTTTCTTCCATGGCTTCTGGTGGTTAACTAAGGTCATCAGGGTTCACATAGCAATGTTTTTACCCACTCAGTCAATCAATTGCTAATCAGTATTCTTTACTGGTGTCTGATACTCATGGGGACCTTTACCTATGAGTGCCCAAGTGCCCCCAATGGCTCAAACAAGCTGATCGATCTAGGAGTGATTTCCATTTCGTCCCTCAGATTATGTAGCCAGGGCCTCAAAGAAGGATGGGTAGTTTATTTCTCAGTTTTCCACTTCCTCACATAGATTGATCAACCCATCTGCCCTCATGTCTCAGAACCTCACAAGATAGGCTACAAGAGTTTGGCTCATTTCTCATTTAAGTCTTCTCTAATCCTATCAGTTCAGATGCAGTTTTGTGTACTAAGCCATTAAGAGACGCTTCTGCCTTTTTATCATAGATTTCCCCCTGTATTAAAGGTCAGACCTGAAAGGCATCTGGTATCTTCAATCACTTCCACCTGGGCCTTTCTCTCTTTACTGTCCAATCTTTTCCACTGATACTAAGTTTCTGGATCTCAGGAAGGACTCTTCAGTACACATCTAACTTGTAGTCTTTTCCCTTGCACAGTGCCACCTGTAAGAAATAGTTCCAAGGCAACACCTGTTGTGATGGTGTACATAGCCTATGTAACTCCATTTTGCTTTGGTGACTTGAGTTGAAGCTTAGACCAGAAAATGAAGTCCAGGAAAAAAACAGCTGGTATTCTTGACTTTTGTAATCCTCTATACACAGAAGTCTTGTGACTACATGTTAACTTCCTATCTTAACTCTTATAGATGTTTCAAATTGCCTATTGTTTGTCCACTGCTTGTCTTAGCTTTTTTTTTCAAAGCCAATTTTTTTATTGAAGCTCTGTGCATTTCCTACAAAATTACAAATCAAATCTAGACCCGTGCCACCCCTCCTTTCCCCCCACCCCACCAGAACTCATGCATTCTACCAAGCGTGTTTTCCTTTTTTTTTTTCTTTTCAGGTATTTTATTTATTTATTTATTATTTTTACTTTACATATATGAATATATTGCCTGCATATGTGTAAGTGCATCTATGTCATGCATTGCCAGTGGTAGTCAAAAGAAGGCATTGGGTTCCCCCTGGAAATGGAGTTACAGATGGTTGTTAGTTGCCATATGGGTGTGGGAATCAAACCAGGATCCTCTGCAAGAAGAGCAAGTGCTCTTAACCACTGAGCCATACCCACTCCCCCCTGCTCCAGCCCTGAATCTCTATTTTCAATAAGCACACAGCACCTCCTTCAGTGATGAGGAACTCAGGCAACAAAATTTTGCACCATTAACAATAGCCATATCTTCTTTTTTTTAATTTAATTTTATTTTTTTATGTATGTGTATAAATGTACTGTCTGCATGCAGGTTTGTGCACCCGTGTCGTGCAATGCCGCGGAGGTCAGAAGAGGGTCTCGAATTCCCCTGGAACTGGAGTTCTCCTGGATTTGGAGTTTCAGACGGTTTTTGGCCGCCATGTGGGTCCTGGGGATCGAACCCGGGTCCTCTGTAAGAGCAGTCGGTGCCCTCAACTGCTAGGCCACCTCTCCAGCCTGCCATATCTTCTTATAAGTAGAAATCATAGCTATTCTCAGTTCATATTGCTCTCTTGACTGACATCTTAAGCTATCATTTATGTGCTATCATCATTTTTTCCTCTTTTGTTTATTTTTTAAGGGATTCTACAATATAATAACACAGTTGTTTTCAGATAACATTGATGTTACTCAGTTTGCCATATTGCCTGTCCACTGCTTGTCTTACCTTTTGTAATATAGCACCAGGTAGGAATAAGTTTTAGTTTTTTGGTTTTCTTTTTTTTTTTAATTTTCTTACAGGAATTTCTCAAAAAATAAAAACAAAATCAACCAGGATATGGAATTTGCCTTTGCAGTTATAAATGTAACCTATAACTGAGTTTAAGCTGCGCCCTCCAAACTCTGACCAGGGATCATTGGCCACCTCAATAAAAACTGCTTTGGCTAATTGGAACCCCTGAGTCTCTGTGCTTTTTTCTCTGAGTGTTCTCAATACCACAACACTATCACCTGTAACTCATTTAAAAAAATAATTTTCCTGACATTCTTATCAAAGGATCAATAAACAATGACGATTTCACAATCATAAATATAAACACACCAAACTCTGTTGGAGCGAACCTCATAAGGACAATTCTGCAAGACTTCAAGACACAGGTTAATCCCAACACACTAATAGTGGGAGACTTTAATATCCCACTTAGCCCAATGGACCTGTCAACTGGACAAAGAATAAACAAAGAGGCATCTTAACTGAATAAGGCCATGAACCCAAAGGAACTAACAGATATCTATAGAATATTCCAACCAAAGAGCAAAGAATATATTTTCTACATGGCACCGCACGGAACATTTTCCAATCTACCACATTTTCTGTATCCACTCATTGTACAGCATTTACTCTATCCACAAACTGGTTGAGGGGCACATGGCTTGTTTCCAGCTCTTCAGTATTATGAAGCAAGCTGCAATTAACATGGATGTAGATGTATCCCTGGGGTAGGATGAGCCTTGAGGGTATATACTCAGGAGTGGTATGACTATGTCAGGTGGTAGGCTCATTTTGGGTCTTTTAAGGGTTCTCCATACTACCTTCCATAGTTGTCCTATGAGTTTACATTCCGACCAACAGTAGATGAGTGTTTCTCTTTCCCTACAACCTCTCCAGGATTTGGTATCATTTGTTTTCTTGATCCTAGCCAGACTTATCAGAGTGAGATGATATTTTATAGTGGTTTTAATTTGCATTTCCTTAATCATTAGCAATGGTGATCACTTTTTAAGATGTTTCTCAGCCATCTTTATCTCCTCACTTTTGAAGTTTCTGTTGGGCTTTTTTTTTTTTTTTTTTTTTTTTTTTTTTTTTTTTTTGTTTTTTTTTTTTTTTTTTTTTTTGTTTTCTTGTTATTTATTTTCGTCGTGCAATGCCGCGGAGGTCAGAAGAGGGTCTCGGATTCCCCTGGAACTGGAGTTCTCCTGGAATTGGAGTTTCAGACGGCTCTCGGCCGCCATGTGGGTGCTGGGGATCGAACCCGGGTCCTCTGTAAGAGCGGTCGGCGCTCTTAACCGCTAGGCCATACTCCATCTTTTTTTTTGTTTGTTTGTCTTTACAAGACAGGGTCCCCATGTAGCCTAGATGTCCTGGAAATCACTATGTAAATCAAGCTGGGCTTGATCTCAGAGATATCCACCTGCCTCTGCTTCATGAGTGCTATACTCCATTTTTTGAGTGATTCATTTGTTTTCATACTTCTTTGTTTTTTGAATAGTTTATAAATTCTGGAAGGTAATGGTCTATTTTCTTATTTTACAATCTTTATCAACAGTTGACAGAATGAGAGTGAAGCACCAAGAGATTCAAGATATTATAGAGTAATAAAGCATCTCCGGGTCCTGAAAACATCACAAAGCAACAAAACACCACTGAGTATTAAGGGATTCTGGGGTCGAATTTTAAGGTATTGACCTATTAAGAAAGACAAAAGAAGCTGGGCATGGTGGCACACACCTTTAATCCTAGCACTCAGGAGGGAGAAACAGGGAGATCTTTGTGAGTTCAAGGCCAGCCTGGTCTACAGAGTGAGTTCCAGGACAGCTGGAGCTACAGGAAGACCCTGTCTAGAAAAGACCAAAAAAGAAAGAAAAAAGAAAGACAAAAGAATCTAAACTAAAAATATTCTAAGATTAGAAGAAGACTGTTTGATAACACAGTTAATTATAAGAATATAATTTTTCTTATCAAAGGTAGATTGAAGATACCCAGCTTTAGATATTGGAAAGAAAAATAGAGGAAGTTGTTTCAAGAAAAAGGAACTCTGGTCTGAAGAGATGGATCAGTGGTTAAGGGCACTGGATTCTCTTCCAGAGATCCCAAATTCAGCTCCCAGGACCCACATGACAGCTACCATCTGTCTGTAATTCCAGTGCCAAGGGAATCTGATGACATATCCTAGAGGGCAATCCATAACACAGGTGCACTTACATACATGCAGGCAACACACACATACTTATAAAATAAAAATAATAAATGAAATAAAAAGAAGGCAAAGTAACAAATTATCTTTCACAGGAGAGCTTTATTAAATTAGTTATTAATGCCCCATAGAACACAATGACAAACTGAAAAGAGAGCCTTCAGTCTTACATAAGAAGTATAGTGCCTGTTTTACAAGGTTTTATTTTGATGGGGGTGCATTCTACATCATGAAAGAAAGCTTAGATAGTAAGTGGCCTGTGCTACATGCCTGCAATGTGGCATGGGAGGATAAGGATTGAGAAGGTTGTGAGAGCCATGAGAAGAGAAACACAGTAAGGGCAGACCTAGTGAAAATTGATCTTGGGTTATCTTTAGCCCCTTTAATTAAGCTATTTTTTGCCCAACATTTCGTCAGACCCGACATCCTGTGAGTAACAGATAAACGACTTTTGAGATATATTAACTTTCCAGACTTGTAGCTTCCAGCAACCCAAATGCTGAGAATGTTGTCTGACAATGTCTGAGGCCAATAGCAAAATTCTCTTTGCTTTTCTAAAACCCAACTGTCTGTTGTCTCCACTAATGTGTTTGAAACGTATCTTGATTTATGTTTCTTCTATTTTTATTACTGTAAAAACTTCATGAAACTGTGAGCTTCTTGGCACATAGAATTTGAGGTACCTAACTGTGATCCTTGGCCATGGCCACTCGTATTTGGCTCCAGAATAAGCCATCTCTTATCCCCTTTGAATAGAGAATTGTGTCTTTGAATCCAAATTAGTAAGAGACACCACATAGTGGCCAGGAATCAGAAAGGGTAAAATATAAGAAAGCTATATCCAAGATAAAACATCCAATCAAAGTTTCAGCAATCAGCAGCCTCCAGCTAGCCCTCTTCTTATCCACACTTACCAATAGTATCACCAAAATTTAAAATCATTAATACAATAAGCCATTGAGACCCCATGATTTAATCATCCTTGGAAGTGTCCTAATGGACACACACAAAGCTGGATTTTACTAGTAGGTTTTGTGCTCTTCCAGGTAATCAAATAGACTCCCCAAAATCAAACACACATGGACACACACACACATACACAACAGCCTCGATATTAAAATCACACGTACATGGCTGTTTTTCTTTTGAGGCACAGACAAACTCTTCACTGGCTTCTCTCTTCCATCAACTTCTGTTGCCTTTAGAAAATAAGGTTAATGAATAATCAACTCCTTACATCCAATAAACTTTGCCAGTGTCCTCTTGAATTTCCCCCAAACCTAATAAAAACTAGATGTAGGACATGGATGTATAGCACATGGTAGAGTGTGTATTCATAAGAGAGGTAGGCAAAGAGGGTATAGATATAATAGCAACAAAAAACAAAACAAACAAAAACAATAGCAACCATAGTTTTTGGTTTTTTTTTTTTTTTTTTTTTTTTTTTTTTTTTGGTCTTTTCGAGACAGGGTCTCCCAGTAGCTCCAGCTGTCCTGGAACTCACTCTGTAGACCAGGCTGGCCTTGAACTCACAATGATCCTCCTGCTTCTGCCTCCTGAGTGCCAGGATTAAAGGTGTGTTCCACCACACCCAATGCAGCCATGAGATCTTAATGACATCAAATTTCCATTGCTTTTGTTTTGTTTTTGAGATAGGGTCTCTATCCTGGAACTTCCATGTAGATCAGGTTTCCCTTAATCTCACAGAATCTCAGAGAGATCCTCCTGCCTCTCCCTCCTGAGTACTGGAATTAAAGTTGTGTACCATGGGGTAGCAAAGAGACACTTTTAGGAAAATGGGCCATGAAATTGCAGGACATGGCTTATCTCTTCATTAACATAAGTGTTATAAAAATATTAATAATGAATGGGATATTAGCCTTTGAAAAAGAACAAATTTTGCCTATGAAAAAGAACTTTAAGCAGGGTGTGATGGCATATGCCTTTAGTCCCAGTACTAAGGAGGCAAAGGCTGACAGATCTCTGTGAGGTCAAGGATAGTCTGGTCTACAGAGTGAGTCCTTGGCCAGCCAGGGCTACAGAGAGACCCTTGTCTCAAAAATACAAGGAAAAACAAAAAAGGAAAAGAACTTTAGAAAAGAGTAATATGAGTTCAATAACATCAACAGGGCTTGTTTGCTATTTAAAGACAAAGAAATGAAGTCATGGGCCACACTCACTTTTCTAGCTTAGCATTTTATTTGCGCATATTCTCCTCCTGCCTGGCCAGCCTGTCTGCTTCCAAAGCCTCAGCCAGTCTCTTCCTGGCTGCCTTTACTTTTCTGGTCTGTCTCTTGATGTCCAAGGAAGTTACCAGTATGTGGAAAGGTGGCAACAGATGAAGACCCATTTGAGATTGCTCAGAACTGACTTGTAAACAAGTTCGTGGGTCCTTAGCACCACTTTGTCCTGAAGAAGATTCACCCTGCACTCCTGATGAAGTCCCTTTTAAACAGTTTGTAAGATCTAATGGAGTTAAAAGTCCTCCTGCACTTCCCTGGACCTGGAGTCCCTGCAGTCTCCTGAGCTCATGGAGCTGCTGAGGTTTTGTCAGCTTCTCTTCCCCAGGCATATGCCTGACTTCACTCTCAGGGTTGGAAGTTACTGTAGTCACTGGCTTCGGGAATATGCAGCTGGTCATTCTTATAGGAACAGGAGTTGCACGAGTTCTGTTTATGGCCCTGGGCTTGACCCTGCTTGTAGATTTTGCTAGCAGGACTTCTCTTTTCTTCTGCAAATGCAGGGGTATTTTACTTCTTTTGAGCTTCCCCTTTGAAAACAAAAGAAAATACAAAATTTAAACAAGGGGGAGGATGGAGCCATTGCAAGTTAAGGAGAATACTCTAGGCTCATGTGGCTCTTCCATGCTCCCTTCCCCTAGATGGAGCCCATCTCTAGTTACATGGAGTTGCTGTTAGTTATGGAGAATTCTCTCTGTTCATGTGGATCTTCCATCCTCCTTTTTCCTATAAAAACAAGTCTCAGATTATAGTGTTGCTCACAGAAATTCATTTAAGTTTTTAAATCTCAGATTTCTGGAACCAGAATACATCTACCTTGGTTCCCAGGGTGCAAATTCTTTGCAAGTTCCCCAGTGTTGCTGCTTATGTGGGCTCCACACACCAGCATCCTGGCAAATCTTCCAGTTTGCATGACTACCAAGGATTGAAAACTGAAGATTTCCACCCAGAACAGTTGCCATTTCACTCCATCTTTCTTTGAGGAAGGTACTCAAGGAAATTATGGTTGCCACAATGCTGATGTCCCACTCTCACCCTTGTGGATACATAGTCATCACATGGGCAGAACCCATCTAAGTGTGTAAAAACCCTCTTGGTGTTCCAACAAGGACAAAAGCCATCCAACAATAGATTTCCCCCAGCAAATCCTCATCATTAAGGGCTAGGGGCATACATCTTGAATATTCACAGCAGGAAACAATCTTCCATAGATTAACAACTTGTATTAAGTACAGTTATACACTAAGTTGAGTACATTTGAATATAAGGAGAAAAATAAAAAAAAATACCTTACAATCTTTATGAATTATGTACTCACCAGCACCAGGGGTCTTGGAAACACATTTCCTGAAGGCTCCTCCATGGCTCCAGAGCTTGGCCTGAAGGCTCCACTACTGAAGTGTAAGCAGGGCCAAGGTTGGTGGAGAGATCATTGTGTCTCCTTCATCTCCTTGTCCTTTAATATAGGAGGAGAGAAAGATAAACTAATCTTAGGATAATTCATCCCATAGAGAAGCCAATTGGTGGGGAAAGCAGTCAGAGGATCAGTCAGAGTATAACCCAACGTAGTGAATAATCCACAGGACATCCTGTGCCATATCCATGAGTTAGACATATTTAAATCTTCACACAGAAGCAAGAAAATTTTGATCTGGAGACATATTTTTAACATATGCAAAAAAGAAGTTGTTTTGGTGTTTGAGACAGGGTCTCACTTTATAACTTTGGCTGGCCTGAAACTCCACTGGATATATAAACAAGGCTGGGCTCAAACTCTCAAAGAGTGCTGGGATTAAAGGTGTGTACTCTCACACCCAGCTCTTATCAACATTTAAATAGATGTATTTTCCCTATTATTCCAACATCTTCAAGTTCATTTCATGAATGTAGCAGCAGATGTTTCTACATAGATAAAATTTTATACATTTTCTTAGACAGGTTTTCACTATGCAGGTTTGGCTGGCCTGAAATTTGCTTTGTAGAGCAGACTGGATTCTACCTCACAGAGACCTTCCTGCAAATGTCCCCCAAATAATGAGATTAAATGTAAATGCTTGGATTAAACGCATGTATTGCCACACCCTGCCTAGCATTCTCTTGTTCAGGAAAAAAAAATAGCATATTTAAATATTCATACAACTATTTTCATAGCCTTTACAGAAACAAGAATATTGATTTAGACCCTATGCATACTCCTTAAAGCAGGAATTGTTATTTTATACATTGAAATTTCATGTAATTACTGGTAAAACTGGGATATCATTTTTTTAATTTTTGAGACAAGATATCCCTGTAGCCCCAGATGTACTGGAACTCACTCTGTAGATCAGGCTGGCCTCGAACTCACAGAGGTCTATCTGCCTCTGCTTCCTGAGTACTAGGATTAAAGGTGTGTACCACAAGCACACACTTTGTGGGTAATGGGAATCAAACTCCAGTCCTATTCAAGAAAAGTCAGTGCTCTTAACCACTGAGCCATCTCTCCTGTCCCCAACAGTAATACTTTTAAAGACCTGATGCTGTATGGCAAAAAAAAAATAATTTTTATGCTTCTCGATGTCTTTGGTTCCTAATTTAATTCTTAATTCAACATATACTTTAAATCAAAATAAAGCAATTTTACTCTGGTGTCATAAAATAAGACTCAAAAAGATCTGCCTGCCTCTGCCTCCTGAGTGCTGGGATTAGAGGCATGTGTGACCAGCTTCTCACCCCCTAAGGAGCCCATTACTCTCCAAAGGACTTCATGCTGCTAAACACAACCATTGTTTCAAACAAAGGGGTACAGAATAGTTGGACTGATCCAATGAAAGACTGCCTGGTCTGCAACCATGAAGACCCCACTAATTAGAGAAAGGGTCACCGTAATTGCAGTGTAAATGCCTTGATGTTGGACTCAAATTGCCACACTCACAATATTAACCAACGAGGGGTCACAGATTGATATGAAATTTATTCAATTTGCTAGTGCACCAGAACCCAATTAAGAAAACTGACACATCAAGGGAAGGTGGCTAATACAGTTTTTCTTACCATGCTGTCATTGATGCTTTAAACCTTTAGTTTTAAACTATGAACTTATTGAAATATTTTAACAAATAATGAAAAAGAGAATTATATATCCAGTTTGTACTGAAGGATAGCCATAACTGAAGTCACAATACAATAATTAAAGACAGTTTCACCAAGGAAGAAGCTGAGAATAAGGTGTCAGGAAACATTCAGTACTACTAAGGCAGTACAAAACCAAGACAATTAAGCAATGAACAATACCAAAAACATTTTAGACTGTTTCATTGGAGAGAAGAAATTGCCATCTACAAGCATCCAGGGGAAGCCATGTGCTTCTGTTTATGGCGGCACAGCTGTCAAAAGCCTGGCTAGGTAGAAGAAAGGAAAACAGACATTTGTTTTAACCATAAGGGTTAAAATTAGGTCTTCAGTGGTCTGGAAAACAAGTTGAAAGGAAACTGAAATTAGAATACCTGCAAATTTAAAACAGTTTAGTTTGGAGATCAAATCCAGTCTTAAAAGATAAAAAGCAAAACCTTTAGATAACCAGTTTAGAATTATTCTTTGTAGGAACTTAGGAACTCGGGTTCAAATTAGGCCTTTGAAAAAGTTTAAGAGGCATGCCAAAAGTAAACTTAATTTATGTGCACAATACAGAATGAAAGAACTTTGAAGTGGCCACTTTTAACAGAGACCAACACAGAAGAACACAAATGACATGAATCTCAGACATATGGGAAAACGGTTAATACACAGAGAGCTTGCACAGACATATGACTTAATATAATGAGAGAGTCCCTTTTTTCTTTTTAAAACCTCATAGAATAACTTGATGTCAAGGCAAAGAAAGTTCTGTTTTCTGGTCTGCTGCACACCTTGGCTGTGCAGGGCTGTGGAACCATTAATTCTTCATTGTCATCTTTACACACAATCATTTAGAGTTTAAGATATTTTTAGTTAAGTCCATTCAAACACTTTTCTACCCCAAGCCTTCAAATGCTGGGTTGATTTCATTAAATGCTTGCTCCACCTTAACTAACAGTCCTGTTAAGGAGGGCTAGCTGCCAGGTATCTTACTACGATGGATCTTGTATTTCTAGGGAAAGGAGCAGTAAAAGCTCTAGCTGCTTGGAGCTTGCAGCATGGGCCCTTTGTGTGCATGCTTGCCTGCACAGGAGAGAGGGGAGTAGGAGATTAGAAGAAGTAGGTTGTCCCATGTTAGATTTGAAGTACAGAAGAACAGAAACAACAGTGGTAATGAGGAGAAAAACAAAAAGACCACAAATCAAATGAACATGGTGAGGACATAGAGGACACAGAAAGGACTCAGACGGCAGGGACTGTCTGCCGTGACCAGAACTGAAGGGCCAGATCCAATGTCTGTGCCCCAAAACCTGGATACTAGACTGTCCCTGAGTCTAGTATCAGACGAACCTCCTGTTCATCTACTGGAGAATCAGAGTGTCCTACTTCTCTCATGCCCAGAAGAACTAGTTGCGTCCAACCTTTCTCTAAGGCAACAGCCCTGCCACAACAGAAACAGAAAACTGAAACCAAAACAGGAGCATATGCTCGGTACTTTTCAAAGTGCTTTGTTCTCCAAGGCCAGCTGGTGTCCAGGGACTCCTCGAGGCCAAGGTGGAAAATCTTGGTGGAACCTCCAGATGTTGGACTCAAACTGCCACACTCACAAGATTAACCAATGAGGGGCCATCGATTGATATGAAATTTATTTAATTTGCTAGTGCACCAGAACCCAATTAAGAAAACTGACACATCAAGGGAGCCAATTGTTGATGTGTCAGGGACACAACCCATTCCACACAGGGATGAGTGTGAACCCTGACTGTCTGTTACAGAGAACTTTTAAAGCCAAAGCCACAAACTAGAGGAACTTGATGACATCATACATACACAATTGCAAGGCTATAGAAACACAATGCAAGCAATGGTGACCTTTAAGCTGATTGCTTGTGTTTAGCAGCGTGAAGTACCTTGGAGAGAAATGGGCTTCTTAGGGGGTAGGAAGCACTCCTACAGGGCTAGGAAGTTCATCCTGACCTCAGGTAGCTCTGGGAATTAATAACTCAGGGTCAGACTGTATTCTTGTGGTTAACGTAGTCATGGGAACAAGACCTGCTTCAACTAGAGAGTTGCTCTTGCATGGTTAACCCTTTCCTTTTGATTAACTTCTTTCTGAGATGGTCCTAACACTAACTGGGAATAAAAGTGGGAGAGGATCGGAACTCAGGGCTGCTGCCCTCCAGTCCCATGGGAGTGTGCTTGGCCCGATGTGTCGATATGTCTCTGTCACTGTCTCTGTGTTGTGTTCTGTACTTTTTCCTTGATGTAATGTTTTTTTATTAAAGCTTTTCCTCCACAGTTTTTGGCCTTTTGAGAGATTTATTTGGTAGAGTGGCATTTCTAACTCAACAATGGGAGTACCTCAGAAAACCAGCTTGATGTGCTAGCATGGGGCTGGATGTAGACTAATCAGGTCACCAGCTTTGGAGAATGGTGTAGACTGGAGACTGGTCATCAGCCATCAGTCTGAAATTCCTGTCCAGAAGCCAGCAACTTCTGGGTAGTTCTTTGGACACAACCAGATCGGATGTGCTCCCCCACCCAAGGGTAAGGACCTGAGATTGAAGAACCACTCAGGTCTGGCTATGAAAGTAGCCAGCTGACCTCTGTACTGAGGGGTTAGCTCCCCCAGGTGTCCCCAGGTGACCACTGCTCCCCTTCTCTTAGCAGGACTGAGCTGTACCTGCTCATAGCTGGAGGCAATTACTATAGGAATACTTTGGTCCAGGCTCTTCTGGCTTTCATTGTTTGTGCTGAAAACTCAGCTATAATTCTTATGGATTTTCTATTAATATATAACTTGTTTGTTTATCATATCTTTCAATACCTTTCCTTTGTTCTTTACATTCTGTGCTTTTAATATATTATTCCATGGTGAGATTCTTTCCTTGTCTACTCTTGGTATTTTGTTTTCTATTTCATTTACTCTGCTTGTTGTTTCAATTGGACTTATTGAGGTTTTAATTCAATCTTCGTTTATGCTTCAGTTTTTGGACTTACTGAGGTTTTAATTCAATCTTCGTTTATGCTTCAGTTTTGTCTGTATTTTCTGTATCTTTTGTGAATTCATTTTCCATTTCCTGAATTGTTTTTATTTCTTTCAGCCACATGTTTGCATTTTCTTTAGCTTTAATCACAAGTTTATGCCTATCCTATTTGAGTTCTTTGAATTGTTTGTACTTGTTTTCTTTGAAATCTTTGATCATGTTTATGATTATTCTTTTAAATTCTGCTTTGTGAGGGTCCTTAGGGTGATTCTCATTTTAATACAATTCTTTACGATGGGGAGTTCTGTTGGGGGCATTTTCTCTTTTTTTTTTTTTTTTCATATTACTTGTGTTGTATCATTGGTGTCTAGGCATTGGTTATGTTTTGTTGATTGTGTATCTGACAGGAAATCCTACTGTTCATTTGTTATGTGAATTCTGTTTATGACATTGATGTTGCTTGGTTGCTTAGTTGCTCAGGTATGGAAATTTAGTTGGTGTGTGTTTTAGGGTCTTACAAAGAAGTTGGCCTGCTGGGCAGTAGGCAGTTCTGTGGAAGTTGGATAAGGAGGTTGCCAACTGCAAAACATAGGTGGGAAAAGTAACAAACTAAGGTGGAGAATTGACATAGTCTGGTGACAGGGGATCAGGAGAATTGACATAGTCTAGAGACAGGTGGTTCCTGACAAAAAGTTTTGCCTGCAGACCTACAGCTAAAAGAGCAGGAGTGGACCTGGGCCTAAGGCTAGAAGGGACATTGAGTGTAGTGAGAGAGTAAAGCTGGTCTGGTGGCAGAGGAATCCTAGTTATGTTTTGAAACAAAATAATTTTGAACAAGTTGTTTTCAAAAACTGTTCATAAACTTCAGAATTATGTCCTGTCCAATAATGGAGAAATCTTTTCATTCACTGGCTTCTGTACTATCTAACACATTTTATGCATAAATTTCAAGGATATCATTTGAACAATGTTGTAAGAGCAAGAAGATTAGTGATCACAAGTCCAGAATGACAATAAAATAAAACCTACTAAATGAGCAACGTCAATGTGATCTGAAAACAACTGTGCTCTTATATTGTGAATCCCTTAAAATATAATAAAAATAAGTAAATAAAAAATAAAATATAGTACTAGTTGATCCAGAGAAAAAGAAATATCCTTTACCCACCAAAATCCAAACACATTGATGTGGAAATATACAAGAGGTAGAATCATACTTATTGTCTTCTAAGACAAAGGTTAAATTATAAATTTCCTTGAAGCAGAATATTTTAGATGATTCTATGCATGCAAACCTTCATTATTTGAAGAATAATATACTTCAGTATTTAGAATGAGAAAATAATCATTATCATCCAGTTTTCTTCTATGATGTTCACCATTCATTCTTTATTTTTCTGATTTCCATACTTTATAAAAGAATGTCCTCATCCAAATTGTTTGTGTGTCAAAATCATTTTATAGGGCCTTGAGAGAGGTCTCAGCAATAAAGTTTGGAGTTCATTTCCTAGTTCACATGTTCAGTAGCTCATAAATTCTTATAGCCCTTGTTCCATTAGATCTATACTCTTTTCTTGATTCCAAGTGTACTCACACTCAAACTAGTACATACCCACAAACACAAACACATGTACACAGAATTTAAAAATAAACCAAATTTTTAGAAATCATTTAATACATGAAAGATTACAGAGCAAATAGGAATGTTTAACCTGACTTACACATTACTCAATGTTTTTGCATATAACTACACCACATTTACTTGTTCAATCTTTAGTATTATATCAATTAAAATAGGAATAAAAAAATAAATAGCATTTATTTAGATTATATCTTTGAATTTGTTGGATTCCAGTCTTGATTTTGATAGAATTTGACCAATTTTGCTAAAATTATTTACATACACATACTCTTGCAATTTTACTAAAGCACAATTAGTGTACATTCTCAATGATTTTAAAAAATAGCAGCCATTTAGGAACACATTCAGAATGTTTTACTTTTAATAATTTATTTTTCTTAAGTCCACACAATCTCACTAAAATATTTGGAACATAAACCACCCATTAATTAATTAATTCTCACCATGTATTTATTACCTAGTGTGGGGGGCAGAGAGTAGTGGATGCCTGAAGACAAATGGTCACATTAATGATCAGGTTTCATTTCTAATATTGCTATGCAAAATTACAGTCTGTTATAAGAACTTTCTATTATATTCTTTGTAGTTCTCTTCAGAGATGTGAACTACACTGCTTTCATTGTTTTGCAAGTTCATGCTATTTATATTTGTTTGTTTTCTCTTGCTATGACAAAACACACTAAAATAAAAACATGGGGAGACAAGGGTTTGTTTCATCTTCACTCCCAAATAACAGTCTTTACTGAGGGAACTCAAGGCAGTAAGTAATTCTGGATGATGGATGCTGGAGGCAAAGCACATACCTTGGAAGAAGACACTTTACTGGATTGCTCCCTTGTTTGTTTTTGCTGTTGTGTTTGTTGTTTTGTTTTGTTTTGTTTTTTAGCTACTTTGCATCCAAAGCCCAAATCTATCTGCCCTTGAATGACCCCACCCACAGTGGGCTCTACCCTCTTATGTCAACTAACAATTAAAATTTAGGATACTTACACTCTTATATCAACTAACAATTAAAATTTAGGACACTTATTCCCAGGTGACTTTAGTTTGTTTCCAGTTGAGGAAATATATCTCGATTTAATTGGGAACATGAAAATGTGAAATTCATAGTCCATTATCTAAGGATA
>VZQC01010427.1:114732-186053 GCA_009823505.1 Rhizomys pruinosus
CCCTTTCCCCACAACCTATCCAGCACTTAGTATTATTTGTTTTCTCGATCCTACCTAGCCAGTCTTATTGGAGTAAGATGATATCTTAAAGTAGTTTTGATTTGCATTTCCTTAATTATTAGCGAGGTTGAACACTTTTGAAGATGTTTCTCAGCCATCTCTAATTCCTCAGTTGTGAAGTATCTGTTCAGCACTTTGCTCCATCTATTGAGTGGGTCATTTTTTTTTCTTTCTTATTTGTTTTTGAGTAGTTTATATATTCTGGAAATCAATGTTTTGTCAGATGTTTCTGCGGTGAACCTTTCCTCCCACTCTGTGGGATTTCTCTTCACTTCCTTGATTGTTTCTTTTGATGTACAGAATCTTTTGAGTTTAATATGGTCCCATTTGCCAATTGTTGATATTATTTCTTGCACAGCTGCTGTCTGATTTAGGAAGTCTTTTCCTAAACCTATGTCTTGTATTCTGCTGCCAACTTTTTTTTTCTATCACCTTCACAGTTTGGAGTTTCACATTGAGGTCTTTAATCCATCTGGAGTTGACTTTGGTACAGGGCGAGAGGTAGGGGTTTAGTTTCAGTCTTTTACAAGTGGTGATCCAGTTTTGCCAATACCACTTCCTGAAGATGCTGTCTTTTCTCCATTGTGTCTTCTTGCCCCCTTGTCAAAAATGAGATAGCTGAAATTGTATGTGCTCAAGTTTAGATCTTCAGTTTTGGACCAATGGTCAACAGGTCTGCTTTTCTGCCAATACCAAGCTGTTTTTATGACTATAGTCATGTAGCATTCTTTGAAGTCTGGAATAGAGATCTCCCCTGGATTGCTCTTTTCACTTAGTGTTGTTTTGGCTTTTCAGGGTCTTTTGTTTTTCCAAATGAAATTAAGGAGTTTTTTTTTTTTCCAAGCCTGTGAAGAAACTCAGGGATTTTAATTGGGATTGTGTTAATTCTATAAAAGAGTTTGGGTAGAATAGACATTTTAATATATTAATTTTCCCAATCCATGAGGATGGGAGTTTTTCTATCTTAAGATGTCTTCTTCAATTTCTTTCTCCAATGGTTTAAAATTTTTGTTGTGGAGATCTTTGGTGTCTTTGGTTAGATTTGTTCTTAGGTATTTTATTGTTTTTGAGGTTATTGTGAGTGGGAAGATCTCCTTGAATTCCTTCTTATGTTGCTTGTTGTTGGTGTAAAGAAAGGCTACTGATTTTTTTAAGGTTAATTTTGTATCCTGCCACTTTACGGAAGTGCTTAATTGTTTCTAGGAGTTTTCTGGTGGAGTTTTTCACATACCTTAAGTGAATAGTCATATCATCAGCAAATATGGATAGCTTGACTTCCTCTTTTCCAATTAGTACATCTTTAATTTCCTTTTCTCGCCTTATTGTCCTAGCTAGTGTCTCAAGCCCTATATTGACAAGGAGTTGTGACGGGGGCAGGCTTGCAGAGTTCCTACCTTTAAAGGGGATGCTTCTGTCATTTCCCCATTTAGGATGATATTGGCTGTGGGTTTCCTGTATATGGCTTTGATTACATTGATGAATGATCCCTTCAATCCAATTCCCTCTAGGACTTTGAGCATGAAGGGATGCTGGATTTTGTCAAAGGCTTTTTCCTCATCAACTGAGATGTTGGTGTGTTTTTTGTCTTTCAGTCCATTTGTATGCTTGATGATATTTATTGATTTTCATAGGTTGAACCATCACTGCATCTCTGGTCTGAATCCAACTTGGTCATGATGGATGATCTTCTTGATGTGGGTCTGTATGCGATTTGCCAGTAAATAATAAATGTTAAACCCTGTGAGATGCATACACTAGTGCTCATCAGTAGCTTTTACCAATGCCTTCATCTGCCAATGTTTTGAAGCCAAGAAATGGCAACTTATTCATCAAAGGCTATTTCATATTAGAATACTATATAGCAAGTTTTTGGTGGTTCCTGACTTAAGTCAGTTATGCACCCTACTTCCTTAGAATAATTCCTGACAAAAAATAATATATAATATGGACTTATTAAATTATAATTAAATTATATTTACTACCATTAGCTGTTGTTGCCTACACTAAAAAATAATTTAGCAATTTGGTTATCTTTTTTAAATTTCTTTTTAAAATTTTTTATTTTTTATTTCTGTATGTGTATGAATGTCCTGTCTGCATGCTGGTTTATGCACTCGTGTCATGCAATGCCGCAGAGGTCAGAAGAGGGTCTTGGATTTCCCTGGATCTTGAGTTCTCCTGGAATTGGAGTTTCTGACTGTTCTCAGCCGCCATGTGGGTGCTGGGGATCGAACCTGTGTCCTCTGTAAGAGCGGTCAGCGCTCTTAACCACTAGGCCATCTCTCCAGCCCCTGCTTTTGTTTTTATACTCTTGTATTTCCCTACTATGCCTGTCATCCCACCCCACTTCCCTCCTGTTACTTTTGCAAGATTCTTGACATTTCACTATTTATTTATTTGTTTGTTTATTTATTTATTTATTTATTTATTTATGTCTTTTTGAGGCAGAATCTCCCTGTAGCCAATAGTAGCCTGGAACTTGCAGTGTAGACCAGGCTGGCCTAGTTATCACTGACATTCTCTTTTCCTTGAATACAGACTCCTGACTTTTGATCTTCTTTGTGACCCATTATTTTAACAAGGATCATCTGTGTGAGAATTGTATTGAAAATATATACTGGAGCCTCATGGGGGTCATTAGTGGATATACAACTGTGATGGTTTGAATGAGAATGTCCTCCATAGGCTTCAGGAATTCAGACATTTATTCCCCAGTTTGTGGCTCTGTTTCTGGAGGACTTAGAAGGTGTGGCCATGCTGGAGGAATTATGTTACTGGGAATGGGCTTAGTGAGTACATTAATTCTTACAGGCTCCAGTTGCTCATTCTGGGCTTCCTGTGGTCATTGGAAGATCTGAACCTCAGCTTTCTGCTCCAGCCCCTGCTACCATTCCTCCCTGCCACAATGAACTTTTAATTCCTTGGAGCTGTCAATCATAATCTCAAATAAACTCTTCCTTCTATAAGTTCCCTTGGTCACGGTGTGTGGTGTGTACTGGATAGCTTTAGTGTCAACTTGACACACCTGGGTTGAGGGAGCCTCAATTGGGGAATTGGCTCCTTTGGATTGGCCTGTGGCCACATCTGTGGAATATTGTTTTAATTGTCAGGCAATGTAGGAGGGCCCAGCCCACAATGAGTATTGCCACCCTGGGCAGGTAGCTGTATACCTTATAAGAAGGAAGGCTGGGCATGAGCCAGGGGAGCAAGCCAGTGAACAGAATTCCTCGATGGACTGTGCTTCAGCTCCTGCATCCAGGTCCCTGCTGTGAGTTCCTGCCTTGGGCTCCCTAAGTGATGAACTGTGACATGGGAGATGTAAGCTGAATAAACCCTTTCCTCCCCAAGTTGGTGTCGGTCAGAGTGTTTTGTCACAGCAATGGAAGACTAACTAAGACAGAAATTGGTACCAGAAGTGTGGGGTATTGCTGTGACAGACCTGACCTTGGTGTTTGGGGGAAGGATTGTGGAGGCATTTGGAACTTTGGGCTGGGAAGATCATTGAATACCTAAAGATCATTGCTGTGGATCTTGGAGCACTACTGCTGAAGGAGTTGTAGAAGATGGAGTCCTGACTTGTGAAGTTTCTAGTTTCAAAGGGGAGTAGAGATCATCAGGACTGTGTAATCTGTGAGTTCTGGTCAGCTGGGGCTGAAGAATCAGCTGTAAGTAACAAGAGACCAGCATCACTGTAGTGAAATCTTCTGGGAAGGATTTCTTCAGGGTCAACACACAGAAACTATGTTTCAGAAGGGGTCTGAGCCTCCATCTCAAGCCAAAAGCAGGACTTGGTAGTGTGTAAGAGTCTCCTATATGGTTCTGGTGTTGAAATTTGAGGGGTCACAGAGAGCATCCGAGGCTTGGCACTGTGAGAGGTCAGGAAAGACCATTGAAATGAAATTGAAGATCCAAATTTGAGCTCATACAATTTCAGCCACCTCATATTTGATAAACGAGCCAAATGACTCATTGGAGAAAGACAGGGCCAGCAACCCCCCAGGGCATGGGATGGGATTTGAACCCATCGAGTCTGGAGCAGGGGCTGGGGGATGGGTGGGGGGATGAAAGATGACATCTTCAGCAAACGGTTCTAGCAATACTGAATCATCATTTGTAGAAGAAAAAAGTTATACCCCTGCCTTTCACACTGTACAAATATCAACTCCAAATGGATCAAAGACCTCAACATGAAACCTGGAATTCTGAACGTGGTAGAAGAAAACATTGGCAGCATCCTACCAGAAATAGTCACAGGAAAAAACTTTCTAAATCAAACAGAAGCTGTGCAGGACATGATGTCAACAATTGCAAAAGTGTGAACTTATTTAACTCAAAAGCTTCTCTACAGCAAAAGAAAAAATCAATAAAGTGAAGAGAAAACCCACAGAATATAATACATCTGACAGCATTAACATTGATAATATATAAATTATTCAAAAAACAAAAAATAAATCAAGAAAACACATGACCCCCTCAAAAGATGGAGTAAAGAGCTGAACAGAGGAAGTAAAGATGACTGAGAAACATCTTAGAAAGTGTTCAACATCATTAATAATTAAGGAAATGCAATTTAAAACCAATTTAAGATATCACCTCACTCTGACAAGACTGGCTAAGATCAAGAAAACAAAAAGACACCAAATGCTGGGGAAGTTGTGTGGAAAGGGGAACAATCATCCACTGATAGGGGGAATTCAAACTCTTACAACTACTATAGAAAGCAGTGTAGAGAACCCTTAAAAGACTCAAAATGAGCCTACAATGTAACCCAGTTATACTACTCCTGCATATATCCCACAAGAATCATCCGACCACAAAGATACATAAAATCTATTTTTATTGCAGATGTCTACACAACAGTGAAGAGCTGCAACCCATCTAAATGTCCTTCAACTGAGAAGTGGAAAAATACGGCATATCTACACAATGGAGTTCTATGCAGCAGTAAAGAAAAATGACATCTTGAACTTACAGGGTTAATGGATAGAACAGGAAGCCATTATGCTAAGTGAAGTAACACAGTCCCAGAAAAACAAACCACATTTGTGGATGCTAGCACCAAATCCTTAATTGAAAGGCAAGATGAGAAATATTAACATTGAATTTCTTTTTATCTGAAGGCAACTGTGCTGTTATAATGTGAATCCCTTAACAGGCTCTAGAATTAACTTAGCAATTATTTTCAGACCTTATACTTACAATATATGGGCCAAAGGTATGTATTCATATTTTAAAGTAATATAAAATTAAAGGGAATAAATGTGAATTCCTAAACATATTTTGGTATTAACATACTGCTTATTTTCAGAGGTCATAATTTTGGTGTATATTTGATGTTTATATGGGCATATTTTGGAGGAATACAAATGGGAGGGAACAACACCAACATAAGGACTGGGTCAAAGAACTCACTGAAACAGTTAATTTCTGCTGAAAACAAAACAAAACAAAACAAAAAAACAAACAAAGAAAAAACAGAACAACCTCTACAGAGAAAATCTTTAAAAAGTCTGAGAAATAGTTGCAAGACATGTATGGCAGAATGCATGAACTGGGGTGGGGGTGGGGGCATAGAAAGGGGAATCTGTCAAAACTTGACTGATCAATGTTGTATGAAATGCACAAAACATCAATAAAATATTTTATTAAAAAAAGCAATAAAAGGAAAATATTTTGAAAATGAAGCATCACATCCAATTAAAATATTCTAATAAAATGTTGTAATAACAGAAGTGATTGTATCTCAGCATACACTTATTTTACACAATTTAGTAAAAAGAAAAAAAAACTGTGAAAAGTGAGAAAATGTGAGTTCCTAGATAGAAATATTCAATCATGGAACAGTTGACATTCTCCTCAGTTATATTCACTCAAGTAATTAGAAGTTTGACACCTACATGAGGGCCCTGTTGAAAATGACACCTGATGGGGGGAATTATTACACTCTATTTCCAACATTTTCTGTGAACTCTAGTATTTGGGAAGTGGACAAATTATTTCTTACAACATAATTTTCAGTGACCCTAACTCAACTAACAGATTATTGCTTGTGAATTATAAATGAATGAGATATATTATTGCTGGTTCTTTCCAAAATCTAACTACAACCAAACTAATCCCATTTTATCAGATTAAGATGTTGTGGTTTTGGTATCTTGAGATCTGAACTTCCAATATTGAGATTTTTCTACCTTGTAAAGAAGTTTGACATGGGAGTCAATATGTGAGTGCTGAAATGAGAGGGAAAAGTCACAGAAGAAACTAGGAGACAGACAGATACTTAATCCACAGTCAACTAGAAATGAGATCTGGAAGTTACCAGTTCACAAACTGTGTAGTAAATTTGAATCATATGAATTATGCACCCCAAATGAATATATCATCCTATATGAACTAGAGAGGAAGATGTTTGGCTTCATCCAAAAGAGTAAAAATATAATGAATATAATAACAAAGGGAATATATATCTCCTATTACCTTCACTGTAAACAGTAGAAATATGATAAATTGAACCACTGGTATAGAATAGAAAGCATAATAGGTATCAGTATAAAAAAAAGATAGATTTTTTAAAATTTTATTTATTTTTGTATGTGTACGAATGTACTGTCTGCATGGAGGTTTGTGCACCCGTGTTGTGCAATGCCGCGGATGTCAGAAGAGGGTCTCAGATTCTCCTGGAACTGGAGTTAAAGACGGTTCTCAGCTGCCATGTGGCTGCTGGGGATCAAACCCAGGTCCTCTGCAAGAGCAGTAGGTGCTCTTAACCGCTAGGCTATTTCTCCAGCCCCAAGAAGATAGATTTTTATTACCTTCTAGAACATATTAATTCGAGATGACTTGTGATTAAAAGAAAAATACTAAAGCTAAATTAATAATATATCATATCCTGCATCAGATATGGCTCATTATATAAAGTGTCCAGATTATCAGGCTGGCCCACCTTCCCCGAACCCCATTGGGCACTGCCCCGCCCTGTGACCTTCCTCGTTACACCGGCCCTCTGGATGCTGCCCATCGGGCTACCGACCCTCCCTTTCTCCCCCTGCCAGCTATGGTTTCTTGGCGTTTGTGCAAGCCTTGTCTGCCCTGCCCCTTTGATACCCCTCCCCTCTGCGGTTCTTTGCCCGCCATCCTCCTCCTCGCCCGCCATCTGTTTTGGCCTGTGGTCCTTCCTCTTAGTTGGCCCCTCCCCCCCTGGCCACATGCATTCTGCAGCAGACCACATTTTGAGGTATTTTCACTGTGACTATTTCTACCATTGGGTAATACAGTTGCTTTGATTCTGCTCTTCAAGCTCACTGTTCCAGGAAGAAGATTGTTATGGTTCCTCATATCAGGACCACCTAAGTTTATCATTCCAGTGTGCATACTGATCACACTTGCTCTCTGTGGGATCTGGCTGGGAACATCTCCTCATTTTATTGTCACAGGTATGCATTCTGAACATAGTTACTCTTACACTGTTGTAGTCACCCATGCCTCCTTAATTCTTTTATATTTCATTCGGTACATACACTTGGCATAGGCTCCTGGACTGTTTCACTGTAGCTTCTTGAAAATAAAGCAGCCTGATGCATTCAATGAAGGCAAATTCCTGACTTTCAGCATGCTGGTGTTCTGCACTGTCTGGGCCACCTTCCTCCCTGTCTACCACAGCAAAAAGGGGAAGTCATAGTTACAGTAGAGGTCGTAATCTATCTTGGTCTTCAGTGGCAGTACTCTGGAGATGGTCACCAGGCAACTGTGCTGTTCCTCTAACAACTATTCGCCCAAATCCCCTAAGCGCATCTCTTGCCTCCAACCAAACGGCCTAAAACAAAACAACTACAACTTGAGATTCATCAACCTTAGCTTCCTGAGTGCTCTGTGGACTACTAAACCCAAGTATATTAATAATAATAAAATATAATAATATAATTTTTTTTTTTTTTTTTTTTTTTTTTTTTTTTTTTTTTTTTATTATTTGTTTTTGAAAGAAGAGATGATATGAGCTCCAGACATTATTTTTCCCCTACAAGGCTGCAGCAAAACAATCATAATCCACGTGTTTCTCTCCACATCATCTTTTTTTTTTATATTATTGAAGTATATTTATTTATTTTTTTTTTAATTAATTTTTATTGGATCTTTGTGCATTTCAAACATTTTTCCAATTCAGTTCAGGCTTATTTCTCCTTATGATTGGGGTGTAAGTTTCGTTTTTAGTTACAATTTAGTTTCCCCCCTCCCCCCCACCCCACCCCAGCCCAGATCATGCATTCTGCCATACTGTCCTGCGTCTTTCTCTCAAGTTTTTTGTTTTTCAGTTTTAGCTATAAGGTGATAATCCATGAGTACAAGCATCCTTCATGGCAAAACCTATCGCAGGCTGTTGTGCCAAACCCGTACAGGCCCCCCTCCAGTGGGGGGTGACAGGTTTGTTTGTTCAATCAAGTTTTTTTTTTTTTTTTTTGAGTGTCCAGACTATATTGCATCACCATTCACCCCAATCGCAGCCTTACATTCTACCACACCCACTCGCCGCGAGTTCCCTTAGGCTTAGAAAGGGGCACAGGTGGATGATAGTAAAACAGTCCCACTCTCTCTGGGCTGTTGACTTGGACTCTGGGCAATTCTGGCCTGTTTCCTTTCATGGGCTACAGTTTGTCCAGGAATAACGGGGGCGTTCGATCCTACTAATGAAGAACACAATTAGATATATAGGTATTTAAGCAAAACTAATAGTTATGGTAGGTTACTTTAGCCTAGACACATGTTTGGATATGTTAATCCATGAATTACGATTTTCCCCCCTGGTAAATATGACAGGGTCTTACTGTGGGTTATAACATCTAACCTGTAGAGGATGTAAGCTTGTGGCATCAGCCATGGGTTATTTCTCCAAGGGGAGAGCCAATAGCCAATTAGATTTGGGATATACAGGCACATGGCTGCCTCTGCTGCACAGTATTTCCAGGCAGGTGAGGTGTAGCTGGTGCTGACGGTGGAGTCTTGCTTGACTCAGGGAGACCCATATTTGCTTTATTGGTTTAGTGGCCTTTGGTAACACTCTCTGGCATTCCAGAGGCCATCTGTACACTTGCATGTGTGGTCTCAATACATCCCTCCCATGTTAACGTCAGGTCTTCGGCAGCAGGGTCTTATTGCCTCTCCTCCTGTAGGTATCCCAACTTAGAGGCAAGGAGCCCTTACCTTTTGTGGGGCCTTGGATCCCCTGGCCAACATCCACCTGGTAGAACAATCCATTGCTGATGTCAGAGCTCCTGTATTAATATATTTTGCCTGAGTGCATAGCCCTAGGACTTTAGTATTATATTTGGTTCTGAACAGAGAGTAATCCCTTCCACAGTTCCCATGTCTAGTAGTCAATTAAAGAAAGCAGTTTTACCGGTTTTATAAGAGATTACCTCTACAATAGTTGTCTCCAATTTACAGTTGGGGAGCGACCTCATCATTGTCATATTTCTCCTTGTTCTATGGGTGGGAAGGCAAGGAAGTCTCTCATATCAGAACCTTTGTGGCACCTAGAAGGTAAGTTTCATTAGGACTCATTATAACTAGTTGTTACATGTAGGATCCACAGAGGGGTTCGATGTTTATGGCAATCTGAGGCTTTTCTTCCTTTGAATGTTCAGACGGGTCAGCCTTTCCGTTGCCACTTTTTGGTACATCCTACTCAATGCAAACCTGTATCTTTTCTTTCTCAGCCGTTAAGTTGGTGACGTCCACATCTATCTTTAAGGCATCCTTTAATCTGCTCCCCCCATCTTAACAGAGGACAATGTTTACAGGAAGTTCAAACTTATGGTGGTTGCAGATTTTGGTCTTGCAGGTTGGAGAAAGCTTAGAGTGCAAAAAGCCTGTTCTGAATTCAAAATAATTAGTGTGAAATTAACATACAGGACCCCAGGAGTGACTGCTTGAGGACTGGAGTGCAGGGAAAACTCTACTCTTAACAGTAATGCCAGGTAAACTGTGGCAGATATCCACATCTCCTCAGCCCATTCTCACACAAACCCACATTCTGTTACAGGAATCCAAAGTGGAAGGAAAGCGGCAGTCTACTGTAACATGGCCACAGTACATTGAATATGCCCTAGATTTCCTTAACTACACCACCCACCCCAATGTCTCCCGATGCTTTTTCTGTGCATCTCTCACATTTCCCCTCTCACTGTCATTCCTTCTAATGCCTCTTTACAGGAATCTGCCCCCTTGGAGACAGAGCCAGTGTTCGTGTCATTTCCCTCTTTGACAACACTTCCTATTTGTTTAGTGACAACCGCAGCAGCCCCAGACCCCAGGTGCCTCCAAAGTGTTTCCCTCAAAGTGTTCTCTCCACAGGACCCTATGTGTCAAATCCCCGTTCTTTCTCTGGAGTGAGGGTGCCCCCTTCTTCTGTGCAAATTCTGCTGATGCTGGAATTTGCTTTCCTATTATCACTCCCCAGCTCTTCCTTTATGAGAAGGAGGATGTTGCTTGGATGCTGCAACAGGACCCGAAATATCAAGAGAGAGAGAGAGATTCATCCCACTTCTGGTCAGCCTAAGCATCACTCTCTCTATGGCAACAGCCTGAAGAATGAGTTCCAGACCAGTTGTGGTGGCACAGGCCTTTAATCCCATTCATTGGGATTAAACTCACTCTGGGTGTCTTGGCACATGCCTTTAATCCCAGTCGTTGGGTCTAAACTCACTCTGGTTGTGGTGGTACTTGCTTTAATCCTGGTCCTTGAGATTAAGCTCACTCCAGGTGTGGTGGCACAAGGCTTTAATCCCAGTCTTTGGGATTAAGCTCACTCCAGGTGTGGTGGCACATGGCTTTAATCCCAGTCCTTGGGATTAAACTCACTCTGGGTGTGGTGGTACTTGCTTTAATACCAGTCCTTGGGATTAAGCTCACTTCGGGTTTGGCGGCACATGGTTTTAATCCTACTCTTTAGGATTAAGCTCACTCCACGTGTGGTGGCACACAGCTTTAATCTCAGTCTTTGGGATTAAACTCACTCTGGGTGTGGTGGCACATGCCTCTAATCCCAGTTCTTGGGATTAAACCCTCTCCAGGTGTTGTGGGCACATGCCTTTAATCCCTGGCCACATATATACCCCTACCTTCCATATAGGAGTGT
The DNA here is from genome assembly GCA_009823505.1 of Rhizomys pruinosus. Lineage (NCBI taxonomy): Eukaryota > Metazoa > Chordata > Mammalia > Rodentia > Spalacidae > Rhizomys > Rhizomys pruinosus. Next base: position 125,924 of record VZQC01010427.1, read on the forward strand.
GGGTGCCCCATCCCCCAAAAGGCAGCAACCAATATTCATCACCCAAGTACGGACTATGGCTTTCCAGAATCACATAACTGGGCAAGACACTCTCCCTTAATCTTGCCTAGCCTATACACTGTACCTTTTGCCCCAGACCAAATGCAGTTAGGGTGGAGTTACACATTAGAGGTTGGAAATTGTGACTGGATACTCAAGTGAGGGCCACAGGACTCCCCATGCCCCTCCTATACCAGGAATCATATAGTAGTTAACAAACCCAGGTGTTTTAATCTTAGGCAAGTGGCCATATCTGAAATCAGGATAATGATATCTGTCTGTAAGAGGACAGTTCTCTAGAGCAAACAAATATGTAAATATAAAAAGAAGGATAGATAATTAAATAGATATGAGTGATAAATATGTAGATGATAGATATAATTGTCAATGTCATATCTTGATGGTGTCAAATTCATAAAATAGTATCTGGAGTTCATGTAATTTGTTCTTTCAATATAAATATCATAAGCAAAATATGAAAATATAAAACACCGAGTAATCCCATGGCTATATTATTATTATAGTTGGATGTAGTAGTACACTGAGCACTCAGGAAACTCAAGTTGTAGTTGTTTTGTTTTAGGCTGTTTTTTGTTGGAGGCAGGAGACATGCTTAGGTGATTTGGGGGAATGTTTCTTAGAAGAACACAGAACAATTATCCAGTGGCCATCTGTAGGAGCCTGGGAAGCACTCCAAAGTATCAGAGAACCCCATTTAAGTAAAAAAGGAAAATCTCCACTAGTAGATCTTAACAACAAAGACTCAGAATCAGACTTTTAGAGGTTTTTCTTTGAAAGAAAAACCTGAAGGAAAAACTGAATGTCAAAACCAAACTACCTGTAAAACAAGCAAATAAAAGAAATACCTCGAAACAATCATCTTGGAAAACAACAGACTCTGAGATGGACTACCCAAATTGTTCCCCATATGGGCTACCAACTTTTAGATTTTTGGAGATGGAGAAAGGAGAAAGTTTAAAGTTAAGAAACAAGAACCAGAGCCAGACCTGCAAGAGACCAGAAATTATTTTTTATTCAAATTATGCAGCATAGGACAGGAACACCTGCAGCTTAATGAAGAGTGATCCATGTTTTATTCAGTGAGCCCAGATGAAACATATTCGAGGCCTAGGATTGGTGTCCTTGGCTAATTGAAAGCCTTCTTTCAAAATTACTTCCTAGGGTGAGCATGCCAGTATCTCAGGGCTCTAAGAAGACAGGTCACCTCCAAATACAGTCTGCCTCTTTCCTAGAAGTGATGGGTTTATAAGGCTTCACAAGTCCAGACTGAAAATTTTGCTTTCTTTACTACCTTGAACCTGGAATCCCTGCAGTCTCTCAGATGCATTGCACAAAGCTCCTGGGCTTTCATTGATTCTTTTCCACTTTTCAGTGTAGTTATTCTATTTACTGTGCTTAGGGACATGTGGCTGGTCCTTCTCACAGGAAGTACAGGAGTTGCCTGAGCTCTGTGCTTTGCCTTGGGTTTGGCAATTTGGACTTCTCTCTTTTTGTCAGTCTCTCAGCTTATTCTTTCTACAGTAGACCTGTCTAGTGGAGGTAGGGAAATATTGACATTACTCACTACAACTGAGTTGGGTTTGATCTTTGGTTATAGTCCCGTAGTACTGTTTTTATGTAATTGGTTGCAACAGAGTTTGGTACATACATGTTCATGATGGTAATATAGTCTTGGTTGATTGCTGTTTTGAATAGAATAAAGTGACCCTTTTTAACTCCTCTTATTAGATTAGTTTTAATTTGAACTCTATTTTGTCAGATGTTAAATCTATAACACTTGATGCCTCTTACTGCCCATTTTGTTGGCATAATTTTTCCATTCTTTCAACCACAGGTAGTGCCTATCCTTGAAGGTGAGATAAGTTTATGGAAGACAATAAAAAGATAGATTTTGTTTCTTAATCCAATCCACTGTGTTGTGTCTTTTGCATGGGGATCAAAATACCAATTAATAATTTACCAGGTTTTATTGAAAACCTGTTTATTGGTTACCATTATTTTGGTTCATTGTGTTCTTGGTACTATTTGTTGTGTCTGTTTAATTATAATTTCCTTTTGTTTTCCATCTTTAATCTCTTTGGGTTTAGTCATTCCTGTATTCTGCCCTTTATACTTGTTCAAGTGTTCTCTGTAGTGCTGGTTTGGTTGACAAGAATTATTTTACCTCACTCATGTCATGGAAATTTCTTTATTTGAGTAAAGTTTTTTTGGTCAGCTTCCATTGTTATTTATTGGGAATATTTGGGAAGATACAGTTTGAGTTAAAAGCTGCTTTTCAGCTAGCATCCCCCAGGTGCACAGGTGTGTGGGGAGTCATGAGGGCAGTTCTTGACCCCAACCTATGAGGGAGCAACTCATCATCCCAGCACAAGTTGCTAGGCAGATCAGTGGTGAGTGATGGATACCAAGGGCCTAATGCAGGAGTCTGGGATTGGCCCTGAGTGACTACATCATTCTGTTTATAAACATGACATGCAACATACATTAAAGTGGATTCTCCATCACCATCAAAGCATGACCCAAGATCAATTACTTTGCATGTATACAGGGTGGAGCAGGCCTGAATTTTGAGTGTCATGTGCTAGTGGACTAGATGGGTGTACCTCAGACTACCACCTTGGTGAGGTAGCATGGGTTTGGATGGAGACTAATCAAGTCACCAGCTGTGGGGAGTGAGTTGCCAGTAGTGTAAACTGAAGATTGCTCATAAACCACCAGTATGAAATTCCTGTCCAGATGCCAGCAGCTTCTGGGTTCTTGTGCAGACACAACCAGATAGGGTGTGCTCTACCTCCCAAGGGTAAGGACATGACATTGGAAGAACCACTCAGGTGTGGCTAGAGAAGTACCACGGATGATCTCTGCACTGAGGGGTTAGCTCCACGTGTCCCCAGGTGGCCACTGCTCCTTCCCTTAGCAGAACTGAGTCTGTACCTGCTCATAGCTGGAGGCACTTTAACTACCTAGCCGAATACTTTGGTTCGCGCTCTTTCTGGCTTTCATTGTTTGTGTTAAAACTCAACTATTACTGTTGGATTTCCTTTTACGTATAATGTGCTTATTTCTAGTAGCTTTCAATACCTATTCAGTACTTTACTATGTTCATGGCCCATGGTGTTCTCTTCTGGTCTAGTCTTGATATCTGTTTTCTTTTTCTTTTTCTTTTTTTTTTTTTTTTTTTGTCTTTTTGATAAGACAGGGTCTCCCTGTAGCCCAGCTGTCCTGAACTCACTCTGTAGACCAGGACTTGGCCTTGAACTCACAAAGATCCTAGCNTGGAACAAGGCTTTAATCCCAGTCTTTGGGAGGATTAAGCCTCACTCCAGGGTTGTGGCTTGCAATGGCACATGGCTTTAATACCAGTCCTTGCGAGATTAAACTCACTCTGGTGTGGTGGGGTTACTTGCTTTAATACCAGTCCTTGGGATTAAGCTCACTTCGGGTTTGGCGGTTGGCGGGGGCCAGGCCACCGTGGGGGGCGGGGCACGGGCCACAGGGACACATGGGGGGATGTCCGACGCGGCAGGAGGAAGCGCAGCGACACGGGGGGGGCATCTCCACATCAGCGGGAGGAAGCGCTAGTCTGGGGGATGGGGGAACGCACGCTGGGTTGTGTGTGGGTGGCACAGGCCTGCTATTTCCCCGTTTTGGGATTTTTAAACCCTCTACCAGGGTTGTGTGGTCCAGGACACGTGTTAATCCTCTGAGCCACTATAAATATGAGGCCCCTACCTCTTCCTCATATAGGAGTGTGTGGTTCCGCCAGATCACCCCAAAATGGCACGCAACCACACTTATTATTAATGGCCTCAGCATGTACTGGACATGGCTTTCCAGAAGTCACATAACTGGGGCAAGCACACGTCCCCGGTTAACGTTGCCTAGGCCTATACATCGTACCTTTTGCCCCAGACCAAACTCGTAGGAGTTAGGGTGGGAGGTTACATCATTAGAGGTGAAATTGTGGACGGGATACTCAAGTGAGGGCCACAGGACTCCCCATGCCCCTCCTATACCAGGAATCATATAGTAGTTAACAAACCCAGGTGTTTTAATCTTAGGCAAGTGGCCATATCTGAAATCAGGATAATGTATCTGTATGTAAGGGACAGGTTCTTAGAGCAAACAAATATGTAAATCTAAAAAGAAGGATAGATAATTAAATAGATATGAGTGATAAATATGTAGATGTAGATATAATTGTCATTGTCATATCTTGATTGTGTCAAAATTCCATAAATATAGTATCTGGAGTTCATTGTAATTGTTTCTTTCACATATACAATATCATAGCACTAAGCAAAAAATATGCACAAATATAAAACACCGAGTAATCCCATGGCTTCTATTATTATTATAGTTGGATTTTTTAGTAGTAGTACACTGAGGCACTCAGGAACGAAGTATGTAGTCTGTTTTCGTTTGAGGTAGCTGTTTTTTTGGTTGGTAGGCAGGAGACTTGCTTAGGTGTTATTGGGGCCTAGGTGTTGTAGAAGAACACTAGAACGAATTATCCATGCCCAATACCTAGAAGTGAGGAGCCTGGGAAGCACCCAAAGTATCACGAGAACCCCCATTAATAGGAAAGAGAGTGAAAAGAATCTCCACTTAGATCTTAACAACAAAGACTCAGAATCAGACTTTTAGACTGGTGGACTGGCTTTTAGAGTGTTTTAGATGGTTTTTCTTTGAAGAAAAACCTGACCTGGAAGGAAAAAAAAAAACGGAAGGTAAAACCAAACTACCTGTAAAACAAGCAAAAGTAAATAGAAAGTAGATTATAAAGAGAAATTACCTCGAAATCGATCGAAACAATCATCTTGGAAGGGAGGAGAAGAAAACAACCGACTCTGAGATGCTGAGGATGGACTACCCAAAATTGTTCCCTCCTATGGGCGTTACCCAACTTTTCGATTTTTTTGGAGAATGGGAACAGAATGGAGGAAGGAGAAAAGAAAGAAAAAGCAAAAGAGTGGAGACAGGAAGGGAAAAAGAAAGAAACTGAAGAAAAAGGAGGAAAGAGGGGAAAGAAGAGAAAAGAGAACAAAAAAAAGGAAATAAAAAAAAAAAAAAAAAAAAAAAAAAAAAAAAAAAAAAAAAAAAAAAAAAAAAAAAAAAAAAAATTTTTTATTATTTTTAAGTTTACGAAGAAGGAATAGAAAGAACGGAGAAAGAACGAATAGAAGAAAAAAAGAAAGGAGGAGAAAGAAAAGTTTAATTTTAAAAACGAAAGGAGAGAAGAGGAAAGGAGAAGGAAAGAAAGATTAAGGGGAGGAGGAATGAAGGAAAGGAAAGAAAGGAGAAGACCAGTGAAAGAAGGAAGGAGGGGAAGAACACAGAAAGAGAAGGAAGGAAAAGGCAAGTTTAAAAGTTAAGGAAAGATTAAGATGACATAAAAGAACAAGGAAATAGAATAGAAGAACGGAGAGAAAGAAAAGGAGCAAAGAAAAAAGACAGGGGAAGAAAGGCAAAAAGATGAATAGAGCTGGAGTGAAGAAAGGAGAAAGTTTAAAGTTAAGAAACAAGAACAGAGCCAGACCTGCAACAGAGCCAAGAATTAATTTTTTTTCAAAAATTATGCAGCAAGGAGTACTGCAGGAACACCTGCAGCTTATGAAGAGTGATCCATGTTTTATTCAGGAGCCCAGATGAAACATATTCGAGGCCTAGGATTGGTGTCCTTGGCTAATTGAAAGCCTTCTTTCAAAATTACTTCCTAGGGTGAGCATGCAGCAGTATCTCAGGGCTCTAAGAAGACAGGTCACCTCCAAATACAGTCTGCCTCTTTCCTAGAAGTGATGGGTTTATAAGGCTTCACAAGTCCAGACTGAAAATTTTGCTTTCTTTACTACCTTGAACCTGGAATCCCTGCAGTCTCTCAGATGCATTGCACAAAGCTCCTGGGCTTTCATTGATTCTTTTCCACTTTTCAGTGTAGTTATTCTATTTACTGTGCTTAGGGACATGTGGCTGGTCCTTCTCACAGGAAGTACAGGAGTTGCCTGAGCTCTGTGCTTTGCCTTGGGTTTGGCAATAGTTGGATATTTCTCTTTTTGTCAGTCTCTCAGCTTATTCTTTCTACAGTAGACCTGTCTAGTGGAGGTCGGGAAATATTGACATTACTCACTACAACTGAGTTGGGTTTGATCTTTGGTTATAGTCCCGTAGTACTGTTTTTATGTAATTGGTTGCAACAGAGTTTGGTACATACATGTTCATGATGGTAATATAGTCTTGGTTGATTGCTGTTTTGAATAGAATAAAGTGACCCTTTTTAACTCCTCTTATTAGATTAGTTTTAATTTGAACTCTATTTTGTCAGATGTTAAATCTATAACACTTGATGCCTCTTACTGCCCATTTTGTTGGCATAATTTTTCCATTCTTTCAACCACAGGTAGTGCCTATCCTTGAAGGTGAGATAAGTTTATGGAAGACAATAAAAAGATAGATTTTGTTTCTTAATCCAATCCACTGTGTTGTGTCTTTTGCATGGGGAATCAAATCCATTAATATTTACAGGTTTTATTGGAAAACTGTTTATTGGTTACCATTATTTTGGTTTCATTGTGTTCTTGGTACTATTTTGTGTGTCTGTAATTATAATTTCCTTTGTTTTCCATCTTTAATTCTTTGGGTTTAGTCATTCCTGTATTCTGCCCTTTATACTTGTTCAAGTGTTCTCTGTAGTGCTGGTTTGGTTGACAAGAATTATTTTACCTCACTCATGTCATGGAAATTTCTTTATTTGAGTAAAGTATTTTTGGTCAGCTTCCATTGTTATTTATTGGGAATATTTGGGAAGATACAGTTTGAGTTAAAAGCTAGCTTTTCAGCTAGCATCCCCCAGGTGCACAGGTGTGTGGGGAGTCATGAGGGCAGTTCTTGACCCCAACCTATGAGGGAGCAACTCATCATCCCAGCACAAGTTGCTGGGCAGATCAGTGGTGAGTGATGGATACCAAGGGCCTAATGCAGGAGTCTGGGATTGGCCCTGAGTGACTACATCATTCTGTTTATAAACATGACATGCAATATACATTAAAGTGGATTCTCCATCACCATCAAAGCATGACCCAAGATCAATTACTTTGCATGTATACAGGGTGGAGCAGGCCTGAATTTTGAGTGTCATGTGCTAGTGGACTAGATGGGTGTACCTCAGACTACCACCTTGGTGAGGTAGCATGGGTTTGGATGGAGACTAATCAAGTCACCAGCTGTGGGGAGTGAGTTGCCAGTAGTGTAAACTGAAGATTGCTCATAAACCACCAGTATGAAATTCCTGTCCAGATGCCAGCAGCTTCTGGGTTCTTGTGCAGACACAACCAGATAGGGTGTGCTCTACCTCCCAAGGGTAAGGACATGACATTGGAAGAACCACTCAGGTGTGGCTATGAAAGTACCCAGATGATCTCTGCACTGAGGGGTTAGCTCCCCCAGGTGTCCCCAGGTGGCCACTGCTCCCTTTCCCTTAGCAGAACTGAGCTGTACCTGCTCATAGCTGGAGGCACTTACTACAGCAATACTTTGGTCCAAGCTTTTCTGGCTTTCATTGTTTGTGTTGAAAACTCAACTATAATTCTGTTGGATTTCCTTTTACATATAATGTGCTTATTTCTAGTAGCTTTCAATACCTATTCAGTACTTTACTATGTCATGCCGTGGTGTTTCTCTTCTGGTCTAGTCTTGATATTCTGTTTTCTTTTTCTTTCTTTTTTTTTTTTTTTTTTGTCTTTTTGAGACAGGGTCTCCCTGTAGCCCCAGCTGTCCTGGAACTCACTCTGTAGACCAGGATGGCCTTGAACTCACAAAGATCCACCTGCCTCTTCCTCTCAAGTGATAGGATTAAAGGCGTGCACCACCACACCCGGCTTTGATATTGTTTCCTATTTCTATATTTATTTATTTTAAGGGATTCACAATATAAGAGCACGGTTGTTTTCAGATCATATTAACATCGCACAGTTTGCCATAGAACTAGCTAATTACCACTAGCATCCACAGATGAGGGATACCATTAGTCCTTTGTTTTTCTGGGACTGTGTCACTTCACTTAGCATGATATCCAGCTCCATCCATTTACCTTTCTTTACTGCTGCATAGAACTCCATTGTGTAGATGTACCATACTTTATCCACTCATCAGTTGAGGGGCACTTGGGTTGGTTCCAGCTCTTTGCTATTGTGAAGATAGATGCAATAAACATGGCAGTGCATGTCTCTCTGTAGTAAGATGAGTCTTGTGGATATATACCCAGGAGTAGTATGACTGGGTCAGGTGGCAAAATAATTTTGAGATTTCCAAGGGTTCTCTACACTGCTTTCCGTAGTGGCTGTATGAGTTTACATTCCCAAGAGCAGTGGATGAATATTCCCCTTTCCCCTTAACCTTTCCACTTGGTATTGTTTGTTTTCTTGATCCTACCTGGGATTATTGGGGTTAGATCATATCTTAAAGTGATTTTAACTTGCATTTACTTAATTATTAGCAAGGTGGAATACATTTTAAGATGTTTCACAGTCATCTCTAATTCCTCAATTGTGAAGTCTCTGTTCTGCTCTTTGCTCCATCTATTGAGTGTGTCATTTGTTTACTTTATTCTTTGTTTTTTGAGTAGTTTATATATTCTGGAAATCAATGATTTGTCAGATGTATCTAAGGTGAAGGTTTCCTCCCACTCTATGGGTTTTCTCTTCACTTCCTTGATTATTCCTTGTGATGTATAGAAAAGCTTGAGTTTAATGAGGTCTCATTTGTTAATTGTCAATCTTATTTCTTGTGCAGCTGTTGTCTAATTTAGGAAGTCTTTTTTATGCCTTTGTCTTGTAGGTTGCTGCCAACTTTTTCTTCTATCACCTTCAGAGTTTTGGGTTTCATGTTGAAGTATTTGATCCATCTGGAGTTGACTTTTGTTCAGCGGGAGAGGAAGGGGTTTAATTTCATTCTTCTACAAGTGGTGATCCAGTTCTACCTACACCACTTGCCGAAGATGCTGTCTTTCCTCCATTCTTCTTCTTGGCACCCTTGTCAAATATAATGTGGCTGAAATTGTAGTAGCTCAAGTTGGGATTTTCAGTTTTGTTCCATTGATCAACAGGTCTGTTTTTGTGCCAGTACCAAGCTTCTTTTATGATGATAGCCCTGTAGTATAGTTTGAAGTCTGGTACAGAGATCCCCACCTGGAAAAAAAAAGAAAGAAAGAAAAAAGAGATCCCCGCCTGCCTTACTCTTTTCACTCAGGGTTGCTGTGGCTATTCAGGGTCTTTATTTTTTCCATATGAAATTAAGGACTTTTTTCCAAGCCTGTGAAGAAAGTCTTGGGGATTTTAATTGGGATTTCACTGAGTCTGTGTATTAGTTTGGGTGGAATGGACATTTTTACTATATTAATTTTCACAATACATGAGCATTGGAGATCTTTCCATCTTCTGATGTCTTCTTCAATTTTCTTCTTCAGGGGTGTAAAATATTGTTGAGATCTTTGGTGTCTGTGGTTAGGTTTTTCCTAGGTATTTTATTGTTTTTGAGGCTATTGTGAATGGGAAGGTCTCCTTGTATTCCTTCTTCAGTTGCTTGCTGGTGTAAAGAAAGGCTACTGATTTTTCTAGGTTAATTTTGTATCCTGCCACTTTACTAACTCTTAATCATTTCTAGCAGTTTTCTGGTGGAGTTTTTAGCATTCCTTAGTTAACCATGCCATCTGCAAAAAGGGATAGTCAGACATCCTCTTTTCTAATTAGTACTCCTTTAATTTCATTTTCTTACCTTATTGACCAAGCAAGTATATCAGCAGTATATTGAAGAGGAGTGGTGACAGGCGGCAGCATAGCCTTTAAGAGGAATTCTTCTGTCTTTTCTCCATTAAGGATAATGTTGGCTCTGGGTTATCTGTATATGGCTTTGATTATATTGAGGAATGATCCCTCCAGTCCAATTCTCTCTAGGGCTTTAAGCATGAAGCAACGCTGGATTTTGTCAAAGGCTTTTTCTGTGTCAATTGAGATGATCATGTCATTTTTTTCTTTCAGCCCATTTATGTGTTTTATTGTATTTATTGATTTTCATATGTTGAATCATCCCTGCATTTCTGGTATGAATCCAACTTGGTCATGATAGATGATCTTTTTGATGTGGGTCTGTATGTGGTTTGCAAGTATTTTTTTTGAGAATTTTTGCATTTGTGCTCATTAATGAGAAGGGTCACAGTTCTCCTTTTTGGTTGTATCTTTGCCTGATTTTGGTAGTAGAGTGATGCTGGCTTCATAGAAGGAATTTGGGAGAATTCCCTGTGTATCTTTCTGAACTATTTGAGTAATTATGGTTGTAAGTCTCTTTGAAATGTTTTATCGAATTCTGCCTTGAAACCATCTGGGCCTGGGCTTTTTGTTGTGGGGGGTTCTTATTAAATCTTCAATTTCTTCATATACTATGGGTCTGTTTAAGCCATCTATCTCTTCTTGGTTAAGCTTTGGTGATTCCCAGGATTTCAGATATCATCCATTTCTTCTAGGATTTCGAACTTAGTTGAGTATTGCTTTTTGAAGTATTCCTGTATGATATTCTGGATATTTTCAATGTCTGTTGAGATATTTCCAGTTTCATCACAGAGTCTATTGATTTGGGGTTCTTATTTCTTTCTTTTGGTTAAGTGGGCCAGATGTCTCTCTACCTTATTCATTCTCAAAGAACCAACTTGTGGATTCATTGATTTTTTTTTTGTATTGTTTTCTTTGTTTCTATTTCATTCATTTCTGCTCTTATATTTGGAATTTCTTCTTCTCTGTTGCATTTACATTTCATTTGTTGCTATCTCTCAAGTTTGGTTTTTTTGTTTGTTTGTTTGTTTTGTTTTTCCTGCGTTGTTAGATGGTTCACTTATGCACTTTCTGTTTTTGTAATGTAGGCATCCAGGGCTATAAACTTACTTCTTGGGACTGCTTTTATTTTATTTTATTTTTTTAGGGGGGTGCTTTTAAAGTATCCCATAGGTTTTGTTGTGTTGTATTATCATTGCCATTCAACTCCAGGAATGCTTTTATTTTTTCTTTATTTCTTCCTTGACACATTCATTATTCAGGTGTGTTGTTTAGTCTCCATGTGTTCTTGTAGATAGTAGGGCTTATCCTGGTATTGAGCTTTTTTGCACTGTAGTATGATAGAATGCATGAAATTATTTCAATCTTTTTGTATTTGTTGAGTTTTCTTATGTGTCCCAATATGTGGTCAGTTTTGGAGAATGTTCCTTGGGATGCTGAGTAGAAAGTGTATTCTCTGTTATTTGGGTGGAATATTCAGTTGATATCTGTGAGATCTGTTTGGTGTATCATATCATTCAGTTCAGGTGTCTATTTATTCTTTGTCCAGTTGACCTGTCCAAAGGGCTCAGTGGGGTATTGAAGTCCCCTACTATGAGTGTTCTGGGGATAATCTATGCCTTGAGTTCCTGGAGAATTGTCTTTATAAATTTTGGTGCGCCAAAATATGGTGCATATATATTCATGATTATGAAATATTCATGATCAATTGTTCCTTTGATAAAGATGATATGACCTTCTTTTCTCTTCTGATTTCTTTAATTTGAAGTCTATTTTGTCTGATATAAAATAACAAGACCCGCTGCCTATTTGGTACCATTTGCTTGGAATATTTTTTCCATCCTTTCACTTTAAGTTGGTGCCTATCTTTGAGGGTAAGATGGGTTTCTTGTAGATAGCATATAGATGTGTTCTGTTTCTTAATACAATCTCCCAGTCTATGTCTTTTGATTGGCAAGTTTGAGTCTTGCTTCCTTTCACCTTATTATCCATTTGCATTTTTGTTCTAGGCTTCTACTTCTACAATTATGCTTTTATTAATTTCTCTATCTAGGTGCCTGGGGATATTTCCCCCTTCTTCTGTTCTTTGAATTGCTTCAAGTATTTTCTGAAGTTTGGTTTTTTGGACTTGTATTCTATCATCATGTCGATGTCATGGAAGATTTTTCTCTCCCCTTCAACTATAACCTCTTCACTGTGTTGAAGGCTTGCTTTGCTGGCCTCCTTCGGATGCCTTACTTGCTTGTTTGTTTGTTTGATTTGTTTTTCTCCTTGTTTATGCAGTGTTCACTTGTCTAAGTTTTAGGCTTTCAATTTTGTTTATATATTGGAAGTCTAACTGACTCTTCCCTTTTTGTTCTGAAGGGCCTCCAAAGAATTCACTTGGACACTCCTTCAGCAATTCCAGTTGGGGTGTGGGGGGATATTCCTTGCTGAGCCCTGGTTCTCTGTGCTTCAGGAGGTCTGGGAAATCCCCAAACTAAGCTCTGTGCACTCAGGCCTCACAGTGGCATCAGGCCCGCCTCTTATACCAGCTGTGCTTCAGGTGGTCCTGGGAAATCCCTGATCTAATCTATGTGCACTTCTGTTTTCTATTTTATTTACTCTGCTTGTTATTTCAAATGGACTTACTGGGGTTTTAGTTCCATCTTCATTTATGATTGAGTTTTGTCTGTATTTCTATCTCTTTTGTGAATTCACTTTCCAATTCCTGAATTGTTTTTATTTCATTCAGCTACATATTTGCATTTTCTTCAGCTTTAGTCCAAGTTTATGCCTATCTTCTTTGTGTTCTTTGAATTGTTTGTCCTTGTTTCCTTTGAGTTCTTTGATCATGTTTATGATTATTCTTTTAAATTCTGCTTTGTGAGGGTCCTAAGGGTGATTCTCATTTTAGTACAATTCTTTAAGACTGGTGGGTTCTGTTAAGGGTATTTTCTCTTTGTTGTTTTTTTTTCATATTATTTGTGTTGTATCATTGCTGTTTATGCATTGGTTATGTTTTGTTGATTGTGTGTCTGAAAGGAAATTCTATTCTTCTTTTGCTACTTGAATTTTGTTTAAGTTTCTCTTGTTGGTGTTGCTTGGTTGCTTTGTTGCTCAGGTATGGACATTTAGTTGGTGTGTGTTTTAGGGTCTTACAGGGAAGTTGGCCTGGTGAGCAGTAGGCAGGTCTGTGGAAGCTGGGTAAGGAGGGCAAAAAATAGGGGGGAAAGCCTGTGGATGTTCTAACAAACTAGGATGGAAAATTGAAATAGTTTGGAGACAGACCCCAACAAAAAGTTTAGTCTGGTGAACAAGAGCTGAAAGACCAGGAGTGGACCTGGGCCTAAGGCTAGAAGGGAGATTGACTGTTGGGAGAGAATGAAGCTGGTCCAGTGGCAGAGGAAAGAGAGTTATATTTATTTTATAGCAGAATGGTAACACTATTATATTGCCTTTTAAATAAGAATTTCTGTTAGAGTCGCTTGTGTGAGTTCCTTAGGTCACATTAATGATCAGGTTTCATTTCTAATATTTCTATGCACAATTATGGTCTGTTATATGAACTATCCATTGCATTCTTTGTCGTTCTCTTCAGAGATGTGAACTACACGGGTTTCATTGTTTTACAAGTTCACAATATTTATACTTGTTTGTTTTCTCTTGCTATGACAAAACACTCTGAAAAAAAAACACAACATGTGGAGAGCAGGGTTTGTTTCATCTTCCCTTCCAAGTCATAGTCCTTCACTGAGAGCAGTCAAGGCAGTATGCAAGTCTGGAAGCTAGAGGCTAGAGCCAAAGCTCAAACCTTGGAGGAACACTCTTTACTGGCTAGTTTCCTTGATTTTTTTCATCTACTTTGCTTCCACAGCCCAAGTCCATCTGCCCTTGAATGACCCCACCCACTGTGGTCTGTACCCTCTTATATCAACCAACAATTACAGCTGAGGATCCTTATTCCCAGGTAACTTTAGTTTGTTTTCAATTAAGGAAAATTTATATCTCAATTTAATTGGGGGAAATGAAGATAGCTAAGACCATTTTTTATAAATGTATGAAATTTTCACACAAAGAAGTCAGTAAGAATATTTTTTTAATTTTCATTTTTTATTGATGCTTTGTGTATTTCATACATCATTTTTCAGTTCAGTTCAGGCATATTTCCCTTTCCCTTCCCCCAACCCCACCCCACCCCATCCCAGATCATGCATTCTGCCATAATTGTCCAGCATCTTTCTCTCTTTTTTCCATTTTTTTTAACAATAAGTGATAATTTATGAGTACAAGCATCCTTCATGTAAAACCATTTTGCAAGCAGTTGTGCCCACACAGCTCATGGATCCCACCATCCAGCGGGGGGGGGGGTTGTATGTTCAATCAAGTTGATCAATGAGTGTCCAGACTATCTTGCTATAGTTTAACCATTCACCCCAATCACAGCCCTTACATTCTACCATAATCCGCAGATTGTACCTTGGGCTTAGAAAAGGGGCACAGGTGGATGAGAAGCAAAATAGTCTACTTTCTCTGGAGCTGTTGTCTTGGACTCTGGTCAGTTCTGGCTGTTTCCTTTCATGGGCTGACAGTTTGTCCAGGAATAGCCTTTCAATCCTACTAATGAAGCAAAAGCAATTCGATATATAAGTATTTAAACAGTACTAATTGTTATGGTAGGTTACTTTGGTATAGACACAGATGTTTTGATGCTATGTTAATCAATGAATTACAAATGTATGAAATTTTCACACAAAGAAGTCAGTAAGAATAAATTTTAAACCCTGTAAGATGCATATACTAGAGCTCATCAGTAGCCTTAATCAATGTATTTATCTGCCAAAATTGCAAAGCCATGAAATGACATCTTATTCATCAAAGGCTATTTCATTAGAATACTAGATAGCAAGTTGTTGTTGGTTCCTGCCTTAAGTCAGGAATGTACACTACTTCCTTAGAATAATTGCTGCCAAAAATAATAAATAAGAACTTATTAAATTTTAACTAATTTATAACTACTACCAATAGCTGTTCCTGAACACACTAAAAATGATTTAGTAATTTGCTTTTGTTTTTACACTCTTTTATTACCCTATCATGTTTGTCATCCCACCCTACTTCCCTCTTGTTACCTTTGCAAGATTCATGACCTTTCTTTCTTTCTTTCTTTCTTTCTTTCTTTCTTTCTTTCTTTCTTTCTTTCTCTCTCTCTCTCTCTCTTTCTTTCTTTTTTTCTTTCTTTCATCTTTTTGAGGCAGACTCTCACTGTAGCCAATGGTAGCCTGGAACTTGCAATGTAGAGCAAACTGACCTAGATATCACAGAGATCCTCTTGCCCTTCACTACAGACTACTGAATTTTCATCTTTTTCTTTTTTTTTTCTTTGTAACCCATTTAGTTTAACAAGGATCATCTGTGAGATAATCGTATTGAAGCTATATACTGTAACCTCATGGGGTCTTTAGTGGATATACAATTGAAAACAGTTATTTCCCATCTCCTTGAATCTACCCTAAAGGGATTTACAAGTTCCGTGTGACGATTTCATATGCAAAACCAGGAACTATTTTTATCTTGTTTCTAGACTTACAGGTGATTTTAAGGAGAAAGAAAGAAATCCTCCAGTATTTTAAAGCCACACTGCTTATGGCTAACAATTTTTTTTTGGTGTTTTTGAGACAGAGTCTCCATGTAACACCAGCTGTTCTGGAACTCACCCTGTAGAATAGGCTGACCTTGAACTCACAAAGATCTGCCTGCTTTTGCCTCCCAAGTGGTAGAATAAAAGTAATGGGCTACCACACCCAGCTTATGGCTGACAGTTTTAAACACAAATGTCACTATGCCATGTGTTATCTTATATGGCAGAATTGTATAGACTGTGCTAATCCAGAAATTTGAGACAGATACGGTGGTCCTCAGATATTTACATCTGTTATTTAACTTGCCAGAGTATCAGGGCTTTGTTTTTTTTTCATTTTTTTCGCTTTCTTTCAATAAAAACTGTGCAAAATATAATTTCTCAGATTTTTTTCAATGGTTCAAACAGTTACATGAAATCTGTCTTTGAGGTAATACATTATGCTTTGCTAAATATTATATTGAATATTAGCCCATAATCTTAGCACATTAGCTAAGATTATATTGCATCTTAGCTTATATTATATCGAATCTTAGCCTATGATCTTAGCCCAGAATCATAGCACACTATATTCAATTATTAGTATAGAATTCTATCCGTTTTAATAAAAGGTAAATTTAGAGTATGTTTTTAGACTCTATTCATTTCCCATGTAGTAATGAGATGAAAATGTGACTTTATATCTCCTATTGAGATGCAACAGATTACTTCAAGCCTGGATGAAGAGATGGCCTCCTTCAGGGTCTTCTGGATTAGAGGAGTAGGAGAGGAATCTTTGTAGACTACTATATAATTAATTTTGTGTCCTTTGTTTGTGACCTCTGACTATGATTCTATCCATGTACATGTTGCCTCCCACAGCTCTATAGAATAATCTACCAATTCCACATAGTAGAACAGCAAGAATAAGTGTGATGGAGTGACAGGCAAGTGAAACATCTAGGTGGTTTGTGAGAAGCTTTGCCTAGGTTAATTCTGTCCTTTGCCACAAATCAGGTAGAGAATTTATAGCACTTATTCACAGTTTTTTCTTTTTTTAAATATAATACTTTTATTGATGTTTTCTGTATTCCCGACATCATGTTTCAAGTCAATTTAGACATATTCTCCTTTCCCTTCCCCCCACTTCACCCCAGATCATGCATTCTGGCATAAGTGCCCTGCATCTTTCTCACCATCTTTTTTTATGTTTAGGAATTCCCAATTTCCTCCTTTAAGTTTTTTGTGGTTAATAGCCACAGCCTTTAACAGCTACGCTATCCCTCCAGCCCTCCTTCTTTAACTTTATATTAATATAAAATATGAAAACGTACCTTCTACACATATACAGTAATTACAGAGTCTGAAAGTAAGTGGTGGGTCAATTCTAGAGACTGTTAAGAGGGATAGCCTAGCGGTTAAGAGCACTGACTGCTCTCGCAGAGGACCCGGGTTCGATCCCCAGCACCCACATGGTGGCTAAGAACCGTCTGTAACTCCAATTCCAGGAGAACTCCAGTTCCAGGGGAATCTGAGACCCTCTTCTGACCTCCGCGGCATTGCACGACACAGGTGCACAAACGTACATGCAGACAGTACATTCATACACGTACAAAAATAAATAAAATTTAAAAAAGAGATTTAAATTATAACAACATAGTTGCTTTCAGATAAAAAGAAATATGACATTAATGTTGTTCAGCTTGTCTTTCAACTCGGAATTTAGTTTTAGCATCCACAAATATTAACAGCCAAGCATACCATACACTATTCATCAAAGAAACTGCTCTTTGCAACAGATGGAAGCTACTGCAGAATTCTACAACTGATCAGACCCGGAGAATATGCATCTGAAAGATTCCCAGTCCCAGGCAACACATTTACAGTTGAACCTCTACACCTAAGTCTCCTTGTACATAGTGGAATGAGAGGTACAGAGAAAATGAGTGCATCCCTCAACTCTCATCAGTGAAAGATTCTTACACAACAGAGTGCAATCCACACAGAAGGCCACTACTGGCCAAGTTTCAAAAAAATGGGAGCCTCCTGAGTATGTGTCTCTGGATAAGACTCATGTATTAAACCTCACCCACCCATGGCTCAGGATTTGATGCAGAAGTGGGGGCACAAAATTTTGTTAAAAGCCCACATTGGTTCATGAATGTAAGGAAGCAGAGAAATTTAGACCATTAGAAGCTTTCACATATGAATATATGGTGATGCTGGCACTTGGCACAGAAATTCTGCCAACTCAATAAGACAGAGTCCCAAAGTGGAGCAAGGGAAATGGGTGGTGGGCTGGCCCTGGATTGAGAACTGCTGGAGATTATTGCTTGGTGAGGGAGAGTTTGCCTTAAGATTTCTAGATATGCTAACTAGAATCAAGTGGATACATTTCTACAGAAGCACATCTGAGTTCAAATGCTTCACTGGATAGGATTTATCTTGGATGGTGCAATGCATGAGTTCTGATGAGGGATTGGGGATATGGAGGTGGGTTAAATCTAAATTAGATTAGGAACTATTGTAGGAAATATGCAAATACTCAATAAAAAGCTTTAAAATTTATGGGCCATTTTTTGGAGAAATGTTTTTTTCAATTCTAATGAAAAACATTTACTTTTCATTATCTAATTGTGACATTTCTTTGAGTTTTCTAGATACAAACCCATTGAACATATCTAGGTGGCAAATATTTTATCCCCATCCTGTAGGCTTAACATCACACTGACAGTTTTTTTTTAATTGAAGATGTTTCTTATTTTCATATAGATTATTTATGACCATTTCTTAGGATTTTTTCATGTGCCATTAGAATCTATTTTCAGGAAATTCATTCCTATTTTTATTTCCCGAGTATTCCCTTTGTGATTTTACCTAGTAGTTTCAGGTTTTTTTGTAGCATGAGGCATTTGGATTTAGTTTTACTCTACATGGGGAAAAATTGCTTTCCCACCATTTATTAAAAAAGGATACATTTAATTGTTTTTATATCTGAGCATTTCATATATAAGTGTTATCTGTGAATTATTTCAATTTCTTCCATTCCTCCNATATGATATATATGTATATATCATATATTATGGCCTATTGCTCATATATATTATATATATATCATATTATATATATATATTTCTAGAAGAAGCTGATTGACATCATTTAATACTGCTGGGATTTTCATGAGAACAACCATGGATCTACCTAGAGGACCTGGGTGGATCTGACATTTCTGAGCTCTAACTTCCTAAAGACTTAGAAGTCTTTTAACTTATAAGAACCTTTTGAATGATATCTAATGAGGTTTCACAAAGCTTTCACATACATGTTAGAGTCATCTGTAGGTATCTTATAATTTATATTGCTATTTGAATTTTTATTTATTTTTGTTTGATGTGTATGAGTGTTTTGTCTGCATGTATATAAGTGCACTATGTGTCTGCAATGCTGCAAAAGCCAGAAGAAGGCATTGGATCCCCTGGAACTGGAGTTAGGGGTGGTTGCTAGCTGCCACCTGGGTGCTGGGAACCAAACCCAGATCCTCTGCAAGAGCAACCAGGGCTCTTAACTTCTGAGTCATCTCTCCAACCCCTATATTGATATTTTAAACATTACTTTGTTTTCTAATTTTTGTTTGTATAGAGTAAAGATATTGATTTTTGTCTATTGGTCTTAAATTCAATAATCTTATTAAGCTCTCTGATTTCTAATAATTTACCCAAGTGGCTTTGGGTTTTCTCTTTAGACACAGAATCTGTAAATGATACAGAATTGTTTTTTTCTTTCTAATTCTCACACTATTTCTTTTCTATTTTTGTCTTAGTGCATTGACTAAAACTTCAAGTAAAATGCAGGATAGAAATGATAAACACACACACATACACACACTTGGTCAGCCATTTTTGTTGCTACTCTTCTCACAATAGCTGAGAAATGGAAAAAAAAAAGGTAAATGTCCCTCAATCAATGAATGGACAGCAAAAATGTGGTACATTTACCCTTTGATGTTCTATTCAGTCGCAAAGAAAAAATAAGGCAATAATTTCAGCGATCATTTCTATAGTATGTTAATAGAGAGTTTTCTCTGACTGTGTAGAGTACCAGAAACCATGAGAAGGAGATATGGCATTCTCTCCTGAGCGTGAAGCCAGCTCTTGGTGTTGCTTTGCTGTAACTGCCACTTGCCATTGTTGATCATTCTTCTCTCCTTTGGGAGAGTAGAGGGAGAGAATGCAGTCTAAGTGTAAAAAATTAAATCATAAAATGTGCATGTAAATTGATGCAAATAGAAACTGTTACATCAAATAGCATAACCCGGGCTCCGAAAAACAAACAATGAGTGTCTTCTCTCATTTGTGGATCCTAACTCCAAACCATTAGACATGAGTGTAAATCCCGATATAACTGCAGAGGTCAGGAAACTGGAAACTAACCATAGGGTAAAAGAGAAGAAGCAGTTGAAAAGTGGGGAAGAGTAGAAGTGAAGGTTACTTTAACTGGGTATGGAGGAGGGAGGGGTACACAGGGCCAAATAAAGGAAAGAAGAAATAATTAAGTGAATTAGAAAAGCAAAGTGAAATATAGTATTTGATAAACCTGCTGAAGAACCTGTATTTTTTTCTAATAGATATTTGGACATTCCTCAAACATCCATTTTTAGATTGCTATGTTCTCTAGTCCATTCCATTTCTATATGTCCTTTTCCACAAGAAATATTCTGTGTTTCCTACTATATATTATAGTGTAGTTTAGTAACAGGTGTTCTAAAAAATGCCCATACTTCCCTTTGTGTTTTTTATGCTGTGTTTAGTCAGAATTGCTAGTCATTTAATATGCATTTTATGTCTACATGATCGGCTTTTCTCAAGAATGGCATTGGGACTCCCTGAATAAATAATTTAATTACTTTTGAAACTGCTGTGAAAGTGATTGCCACCAAATTTTTTTCAACATGTTCTTTATTGTTATATAGAAGAGCTACTGATATATGATGTTAATATTGTATACTGGTTCTTTGCTAAAATGCATATCAAATCTAAGAATTTTATGAAGTTATTAGATTTTCTAAAATTGTGGTCTACTATATATAAATAGGGATTGTTTGCCTTTCTTTTATTTTTGTTGAAATTTTGTGTTTTTTGTGTAATAGAAATTAAGAAAATTTAGATCTCTTCCTCTATCCATGCACCGCATATGCCCCCGCTGGATTTCATACATTCTCTCACATATGTTAAGTGCTATATGCTTATGAACTTGCACAATGGTGATAGCATGCACAACACCCACGCTGCCTTAATCACTCAAAATCCAGCCACAGAATGAGGGAAATGGGCACCAGTTTCCAACTCTACCCTAGGAACTATTGGTAATAGGAGATTTTTATTATTTATTCATTTTTTATTTTTTATTCATTTTATTATTGTATTCATCATATTTTTACTATTTTGGATGAAACCAAAAATCTTCCTGTCTTAGTTAATGTAAGATGATGTATTCATTTATCCTACATTATTCGTATGGTTCAAGTTTACTACACACAGTGTGTAAACTGGTAACTTCCATATCACATTTCTAGTTGACTGTGGGTTAAGTATCTGTCTGGCTCCTAGTTTCTTCTGTGACTTTTCCCTCTCATTTCAGCACTCACATATTGACTCCCATGTCAAACTTCTTTACAAGGTGGATAAATCCCAATATTGGAATTTCAGATCTCAAGATACCAAAAACACAACGTCTTAATCTGATAAAATGGGGTTAGTGTGGTTGCAGTTAGATTTTGGAAAGACCCAGCAATGATATATCTCACTCAATTCTAATTTATAAGCAATAATCTGTTAGTTGAGTTAGGGTCACTGAAAGTTATGTTGTAAGAAATAATTTGTCCACTTCCCAAATACTAGAGTTCACAGAAAATGGTGGAAATAGAGTGTAATAATTCCCCCCGTCAGGTGTCATTTTCAACAGGCCCATGTGTAGGTGTCAAACTTCTAATTACTTGAGTGAACATATAAATGAGGAGAATGTCAACTGTTCCATGCTTGAATATTTCTATCTAGGAATTCACATTTTCTCGCTTTTCAGTTTTTCTTTTCTTTTTACTAAATTGAGTAAAATAAGTGTATGCTGAGATACAATCTCTTCTGTTATTACAACATTTTATCAGAATATTTTAATTGGATGTGATGTGTCATTTTCACAATATTTTCTTTTTATTGCTTTTTTCATAAAATATTTTATTGATGTTATGTGCATTTCATACATCATTGATCAGTCCAGTTTTGACAGATTCCCCTTTGTATGTTTCCCACCCCCACCCCAGTTCCTGAATTCTGCCATACATGTCTTGCAACTATTTCTCAGACTTTTTAAAGATTTTCTTTCTAGAGGTTGTTCTGTTTTTTTCTTTGTTTGTTTTGTCGTTGTTGTTTTTTTCAGCAGAAATTAACTGTTTTAGTGAGTTCTTTGACCCAGTCCTTATGTTGGTGTTGTTCCCTCCCATTTTTATTCCTCCAAAATATGCCTATATAAACATCACATATATACCAAAATTATGACCTCTGAAAATAAGCTGTATGTTAATACCAAAATATGTTTAGGAATTCACATTTATTCCCTTTAATTTTATATTACTTTAAAATATGAATACATATCTTTGCCCATATATTGTAATTATAAGATCTGAAAATAAGTGGTAAGTTAATTTTAGAGCCTGTTACGGGATTCACATTATAACAGCACAGTTGCCTTCAGATAAAAAGAAATGCAATGTTAATATTTCTCATCTTGCCTTTCAATTAAGGATTTGGTGCTAGCATCCACAAATGAGGAATACCATTTGTGGTTTGTTTTTCTTGGACTGTGTTACTTCACTTAAGCTTCCTGTTCCATCCATTAACCCTGCAAGTTCAAGATGTCATTTTCTTTACTGCTGCATAGAACTCCATTGTGTAGATATGCCATATTTATCCACTCCTTAGTTGAAAGACATTTGGATTGGTTATAGCTCTTCACTGTTGTGTAGACATCTGCAATAAAAATAGATTGTATGTATCTTTGTGGTCAGATGACTCTTGTGGGAATATATGCAGGAGTAGTATGACTGGGTCAAATTGTAGGCTCATTTTGAGTCTTTTAAGGGTTCTCTACCCTGCTTTCTATAGTGGTTGTAAGAGTTTTCATTCCCCCATCAGTGGATAATTGTTTTTCCTCTCCAGTATTTGGTGTCTTTTGTTTTCTTGATCTTAGCCAGTTTGATCAGAGTGAGGTGATATCTTAAAGTGGTTTTAAATTGCATTTCCTTAATTATTAATGATGTTGAACACTTTCTAAGATGTTTCTCAGTCATCTTTACTTCCTCACTAATGAAATCACTGTTCAGCTCTTTACTCCATCTTTTGAGGGGATCATGTGTTTTCTTGTTTTTATATTTGTTTGTTTTTTGAGTACTTTATATATTCTGAATGTTAATGCTCTGTCAGACATATTATATTCTGTGGGTTTTCTCTTCACTTTATTGATTGTTTCTTTGCTGAACAGAAGATTTTGAGTTAAATAAGTTCACGCTTTTGCAATTGTTGACATTATGTCCTGCGCACAGCTTCTGTTTGATTAAAAAAAGTCTAAACATTGGCAGCATCCTACCAGACATAGTCATATGTCTGGTAGGATGCTGCCAATGTTTTCTTCTATCACGTTCAGAATTCCAGGTTTCATGTTGAGGTCTTTGATCCATTTGGAGTTGAAATTTGTACAGTGTGAAAGGTAGGGGCATAACTTTTTTCTTCTACAAATGATGATTCAGTATTACTAGAACCATTTGCTGAAGATGTCATCTTTCACCACTGAGTCATTTGGCTCCTTTATCAAATATGAGGTGGTTGAAACTGTATGAGCTCAATTTTGAATCTTCAATTTCATTCCAATTGTCAATGGGTATGTTTTCATGCCACTACCAGGCTGTCTTAATGACTCTAGCCCTGAAATATAATTTGAAGTCTGGTAAAGTGATCCCACCCTGTATTATACTTTTGCTCATGGTGGCTTTAGCTGTTTGGTGTCTTTTGATTTTCCATAGGAATTTAAGGATATTTTTTGAAGGCTGTGAAGTAACTCATTCTGATTTTTAATTGGTATTCCATGAACAAAAAAAAAAAAAATATATATCAATCAGCTTTAAAAAAAAAGAAAATTTTATTTTTTTAAACTTTTTTCATCCATAATTTATTATAATATCTATATATACTCTCTATATATATACATATAATCATATATACTTTGTACAAGATTATCAAATCTAGACCCATGTCCCTACCCTATCCCCCACCCCACCAGAGCTCATGTATTCTGCTAAACATGCTTTTCATCTCTTTCTCAGTCTTTCTCAAAATTTTCCTTGTGGAAGTTGAATGTTTTGAGCAGAAGTTCAAGGTTTCAGTCAGTTCTTTGATGCAGTCCTTTCTGTTTGTTGTTGTTGTTGTTGTTGTTTCCAATATGTGTTACTCCCAACTGCTTGGACAAAAGCTCAAAGGGCTGTGCACAAGAAATATGTACAACGAGGTAATTGGGACTAGTATCCACAGATGAGGGATACCATTCGTCATTTGATCTTCTGGGACTGTGTAACTTCATTCAGCATGATGTCTTCTAGCTCCAGACATTTTCCTGCAAAGCTCATGATGTCATCTTTCTTTTACTTTTTTTTTTGTTGTTGTTGTCTTTTCGTTGCGAGGTCTCCCTGTAGCCCCAGCTGTCCTGGAACTCACTCTGTACACCAGGCTGGCCTTGAAATCACAAAGATCCGCCTGCCTCTGCCTCCCAAGTGCTAGCATTAAAGGCATGCAGCACCACGTCTGGCGATGTCATCTTTCTTTACTGCTTCATAGAACTCCATTATGTAGATGTACCACATTTTCTCTACCCACTCGTCAGTTGAGAGGCATTTGGGTTGATTCCAGCTCCTTGCTATTGTGAAGAGAGCTGAAACAAACATGGCTGTGCATTTATCTCTGTGGTGGGGTGAGACTTGAACATACATGCCTAGGAGTGGTATGGCTGGGTCGGGTTGCAAGTTCATTCCAAGTCTTCCAAGGGTACTCCACATGGCTTTCCATAGTGGCTGTACAAGTTTACATTCCCACCAGCAGTGGATGAGTGTTCCCATTTGCCCACATCTTCTCCAGCACTTGGTATCACTTGTTTTCTTGATCCTAGCCAGGCTTATTAGAGTAAGATGATATCTTAAAGGGTTTTGATTTGCATTTCCTTAATGATTAGTGATGTTGAACACTTCTTAAGATGTTTCCTAGCCATCTCTAATTCCTCACTGGTGAAGTCTCTGTTCAGCTCTTTGCTCCATCTATTGAGTGGATCATTTGATTTCTTTCTTGTTTTTTGAGTAGTTTATATATTCTGGAAATCAACGCTTTGTCAGATGTTTCTGCAGTGAAGATTTCCTCCCACTCTGTGGGATTTCTCTTCACTTCCTTGATTCCTTTGATGTACAGAAGCTTTTGAGTTTAATGAGGTCCCATTTGTCAATTGTCGACCTTAATTCTTGCACAGCTGCTCTCTGATTTAGGAAGTCTTTTCCTAGCCTATGTTGTGTAGTTGCTTCCAACTTTTTCTTCTATCACCTTCAGAGTTTGGAGTTTCATGTTGAGGTCTTTAATCCATCTAGAGTTGACTTTTGTACAGGGTGAGAGGTAGGGGTTTAATTTCATTCTTCTACAACTGGTGATCCAGTTTTGCCAACACCACTTGCTGAAGATGCTGTCTTTTTTCCATTGTGTCTTCTTGTCACCCTTGTCAATTATGAGATGGATGAAAATGTATGCACTCAAGTTTGGATCTTCACTTTTGTTCCATTGGTCAACAGGTCTGTTTTTGTGCCAGTACCAGGCTGTTCCTATGACTATAGCCCTGGAGTATAGTTTGAAGTCTTGTATAGAGATCCACCCTGTGTTGCTTTTTTTCACTCAGGGTTGTTTCTGCTATTTGGGGTCTTTTGTTTTTCCAAATGAATTTAAGGACTTTTTTTTCCAAGCCTGTGAAGAAACTCGGGGATTTTAATTAGGATTGTGTTAAATCTTTACAAGAATTTGGGTAGAATGGACATTTTTACGTTAATTTTCCCAGTCCATAAGCATGGGAGGTTTTCCATCTTCTGATGTCTTCTTCAATTTCTTTCTTTAATGGTTTAAAATTTTTGTTGTAGAGATCTTTGGTGTCTTTGGTTAGGTTTATTCCTAGGTATTTTATTGTTTTTGAGGCTACTGTGAGTGGGAAGGTCTCCTTGAATTGATTCTCCAGTTGCTTGTTGTTGGTGTAAAGAAAGGCCACTGATTTTTTTTTTTTTTTGGTTAATTTTGTATCCTGCCACTTTGCTGAAGCTGTTAATCGTTTCTATGAGTTTTCCGGTAGCGTTTTTAGCATCCCTTAAGTAAACATCATATCATCAGCAAAACAGAATAGCTTGACTTCCTCTTTTCCAATTAGTACTCCTTTAATTTCCCTTTCTTGCCTTATTGCTCTAGCAAGTTTTTCAAGCACTATATTGAAGAGTAGTGGTGACAGGGGGCAGCCTTGCTGAGTTCCAACCTTTAAAGGGAATGTTCCTGTCGTTTCCCCATTTAGGATGATATTGGGTGTGGGTTTCCTGTATATGGCTTTGATTACATTGAGGAATGATCCCTCCAATCCAATTCCCTGTAGGGCTTTAAGTATGAAGGGATGCTGGATTTTGTCAAAGGCTTTTTCAGTGGACTTTCCCTCTTTTGATATCATCTTAAATCTCGTTATTCAAGGGTTTATTTTTTGTTGTTGTTGTTGAGATATTTGGTGTCTTTGATTAGGCTTGTTCCTAGGTATTTTATTTATTTATTTTTGAGGCTATTGTGAGTGGGAAGTTCTCATTATAATACTGCTGTAGTTGCTAGTTGTTGGTGTAAAGAAAGGTTAATGATTTTTCCAGATTAATTTTATATTCGGACAATTTATTGAAACTCATAATTGTTTATAAGAGTTTTTGCTGAAGTTTTTATCATATCATGTTCAACAAGAGATAGATTGACTTTCCCTTTTCCATCTAGTACTCCTTTAATTTCCCTTTTTTGCCTTTTTGCCATAGCAAGCATTTCAAGCACTATATTGAAGAGGAGTGGTGATGGGGAATGACATGCTGGCTTTAAGGAGAACACTTCTAACTTTTTTCCATTTAGGATGATGTTGGCAGTGGGTTTGATGTATAAGGCTTTGGTTATATTGAGGAACATTCCCTCCAGTCCAATTCCCTCTATAACTTTAGCCATGAAGGGATGCTGTATCTTGTCAAAGCATTTTCTGCCTAAATTGGGATAATTGTGTGATTTTTGTTTTTCAGTCCATTTATGTCTTTTATGATATTTATTTATTTACAAATTTTGAACCATCCCTGCAACTCTTGAATTAATCCAACTTGTACCTGATGGATTATCTTTTGGATGTGTGCCTGTGTGCAATTTGCAATATTTTATTGAGAATTTTTGCATCTTTGTTCATTAATAAGATGGGTCTATAGTTTTCTTTTTTGGTTGTGTCTTTGCCTAGTTTTGATGTTAGTCTGATGATGGTTTCATAGAAGCAATTTGGGAGATTTCCCTCTGTTTGTATTCTTCTGAGCAGCCTGAATAATAATGGTTATAAGACCTCTTTAATCATTCTGTAGAATTCTACTCTGAAACCATCTTGGCACGAGTGTCTTTTTTTTTTTTTTTTTTAGTTGGGAGGGTTTTATTACATTTTCAATTTCCACAACTATTATGGATATGTTTAAGCTGCCAGTCTCTTCTTGGTTAAGCTTTGGTGATTTTCGGGGTTTCAGATGTTCATCCATTTCTCTTAAACTTTCAAACTTAGTGGAGTATATGTCTCTGAAGTATTCTCATATAATTGGATGTTTTCTTGGTCTGTTGTGATGTTTTCCCTTTTGTCATGAATTCTATTGATTTAGAGTGGCTCTTTCTTTGTTTTGGTTAACTGGGCTAGAGGTCTGTCTATATTGTTTATCCTTTCAAAAAACCAGTTTTGAACCAACTGATTCTTTGTATTAATATCTTTGTTTCTATTTCATTGAATTCTACTCTGATTTTTTTCTTTTCTTCCTGTCTTTTGGGTTTAGTGTTCATATTTTGTTGAGTCTCACGTGTTTTTAGCTGCAGTGTTAGATCATTTCTTTGTTCCATTTTTCTAATGTGGTCACATAGGGCTATAAATTCCCCTCATAGGACTGCCTTTAAAGTATCCCACAGGTTTTGTGAGCTATATTTTCTTTTTCATTTATTTCTGGGAATACTTTTATTTCCCTCTTTATTTCTTTCCAAACCCATTCATTATTTAGGAGTATGTTGTTTAGTCTCCATATGTTCTTGTAGATAGTAGGGATTATTCTGGTGTTGATATTGAGATTTATTGCACTGTGGTCAGATAGAATGCATAAAATGATTACAATCCTTTTTTATTTCTTGAGGTTTCTTTTGTGTCCCAATATGTGGTCAATTTTGGAGAATGTCCCATCATGTGCTGAGTAGATATTATATTCTCTGTTGTTTGGGTGCAATATTCGGTAGATGTCTGTGAAGTACATTTAGTGTATTGTATTTTTTTCTTCGATGTCTCTCTGTTTATTTTTTGTCCAGTTGATCTACCCAGGGGATTAGTGGGGTATTGAAGTCTCCCACTATACTAATAGAGTGATTAATCTCTGTCTTGAGGTCCTGTATAATTCTGTTTATAAAGTTCAGTACACCAGAGTTTGCTGCATAAAGACTTACATTTGTGAAATTTTCAGGGTTAATTGTTCCTTTGATAATGATATAGTGGCCCTCTTTGTCTCTTCTGATTAATTTTACTCTAAGGTCTATTTTGTCTGATATTAGAATAGCAAATCCTTCTTGCTTTTTAATACCATTTGATTGTAATATTATTTTCCATCCTTTCACTTTAAGTTGATGTCTGTCCTCAAAGATGAGATTTGTTTCTTTAAGGTAGCATAGATGGCCTAGTGATTAAGAGTGCCTACTGCTTTTACAGAGGACCCAGGTTCGATCCCCAGCACCCACATGGTGGCTGAGAACCGTCTGAAACTCCAATTCCAGGAGAACTCCAGTTCCAGGGGAATCCAACACCCTCTTCTGACCTCCGCGGCATTGCCCGACACGGGTGCACAAACCTGCATGCAGACAGTACATTCATACACATACAGAAATAAATTTTAAAAATTTTAAAAAAGATAGCATATAGATGGATTCTGTTTCCAAGTCTATTCTTACAGTCTATGCATTTTGTTTTTTTTTAATATTTTTTTTCTTTTTTTTAATTTAATTTTATTTATTTCTGCATGTGTATGAATGTACTGTCTGCATGCAGGTTTGTGCACCCGTGTCGTGCAATGCCGCGGAGGTCAGAAGAGGGTCTCAGATTCCCCTGGAACTGGAGTTCTCCTGGAATTGGAGTTTCAGACAGTTTTTGGCCGCCATGTGGGTGCTGGGGATCGAACCTGGGTCCTCTGCAAGAGTGGTCGGCGCTCTTAACCACTAGGCCATCTTTCCAGCCCCAGTCTATGCATTTTGATTAGGAAGTTTAGACCATTAAGTTTTAGGTCATTAATTGAGAGATGTGTGTTGCTTCCTTTCACTATATTTTTATTTGCATTCTTGATCTAGGTTTGCATTTCTGTTGTTATGCTTTTATTAATTTCTTCTTTATTTACTTGGGCCTAGTTGCTCCTTACCCCTGTTCTTTGAATTCCTTGGAGTATATTCTGAAATGTTGGTTTTCTTGACATGTATTCTTTCATCTTGTTTATGCCAGGAAAGATTTTTTTCTTCCTCCTTCAACTATAATCGACATTTTTGCTGAGTATAGTAATCTGGCTTGGTATCAAAAGTCTTTTAGTACAGGGACTATTTTGGTTCACATTCTTATTGCTTTCTTTATTTGGACTGAAAGTTTGGCTGTTATTCTTATGGGTTTCCACTTATATGAACCTTGTTGCTTTCCTCTCATGGTGTTTCGTATTTTCTTTTCGTTTTGAGCATCTAGCATTTTAACTATGATATGGCATGGGGAACTTCTTTTCTGGTCTTGTCTATTTGGTGTTCTATGTGCTTATTGTATTAGTATGGGTTTTTCTTTTTTCAATCGGGGAAATTTTCTTCTATTATTCTGTTGAAGATCTGATCAATATTATTGTCTGGGGTTTCTTATTCCTCTATACCTATGATTTGGAAGTTTGGGCTTTTCATAGTGGCCCATATTTCCTGGTTGTTCCAATCTGTGTTTGTTTGTTTGTTTGTTTGTTTTTATTTTCATAATCTGTACTTTAGCATTCTAGTTGTCCCATGTTATCCTCCAAGTCTGATATTATTTTTTCTGCTTCATCCATTCTGCTTCTAAGTCTCCTTCCCATTCTTTCCTGTTGAATGGATGAGTGTTCAGTATCCCTTTTTATTTCATCCTTGATTTCTTTATCATTTCCTCTTCCTTTTGGAGCTTGTCATTCTCTTTTTATAGCTCCTTGTTGATAGCTTGTGTCCAGCCTTCGAAGATGGTCTTCCCCTATGGACCAGAGCTGGCAGCTTCCTGGGACTGCAAGCTCCCAGGTCATTCCAGCCAGCTGGCTCGCAACCTGGTTCTTAATCCTGGTAGAGAGGGGGAGGAGGGATGAAGTGAAGCCTGGTGGGGAGAAAAAGAACAAAGAAGGTATGGATTCAAAGAGACCAGGAGAAATTCCATGAGGGAATAACTCAGTTTTATTAATGTAATCCATGGTATTTATACTGCACCTTGTGGGGGCATACAGGATTTCACACTATATACTATAGATCACTACAGGAATGTGACAATGCTTTGTCCAATGCATCAAAGACAGTTGGCACCAGGCAGGATTCAAAGGCAAGCAGGTTGATCAGCAGGACTCCAGCTTGAGGGCTGGGATGGGGGGAGCTGCTGACTTCCTAAATGCTTCCGCCAAATGGAATCCCTACATCCCCCATTTTCCTTTTTATTAAAAAGGCTCTCTTGTCACTTATTATTATTATTATTATTATTATTATTNAAAAAACGGTAATGCATCTGAGTTAAATGGAGATATAATTCGCTGTTGTCCACATTTGTTTTACATAAAATCTGTAGAGAAATAAACTTTGGGATCGGCACATACAAATTCTCTATAATTTCTCTGTTGTCAGCTATCACCTTGTAAGCATTCTCTTTAAGATGATTTAACGTAAAAATAGTTTGCTTCCCAGTTAATCATATATAGTCACCCAAAACAACATGGGTGAATTTGATGAAATCTGTGCCATGATTCCACCCTACAGTTATGTATGAATACAACTGTCTTCTGGAGACTCATGGGTTAAAAAACAAAAAAAAAGGGGGGGGGGGTACCGACAGACATGAAAACCTTTTCGTCAAAACCTTGCAATTCAAATCTAAAACTAACTACGGGAAAAGATTTGTTTGTTCCAACAGGACAAATGTCACCAACTTAATGGCCGAGAAAGAAAAGATAGAGCTTTGCATGAGTAGGATGTACAAAAAGTGCCAACTGAAAGGTTGACCTGTCTGAACATCTGAAAGGAAGAAACGCCTCAGATTGCCATAAAATCGAAAAAACCCCTCTGTGGATCCTACATGTGACAAACTATTTTAATGAGTCCTAATGAAACTTATCCTTCTAGGTGCACAAAGGATTTTGATATGAGAGACTTTCTTGCCCCCCCACCATAGAACAAGGAGAATATGACGATGATGAGGCGTTCTCCAACTGTAAATTGGAGACAACTTTTAGAGGTAATCTTTATAAAAGCGGTAAAAATGCCTTCTTTAATTGACTAATAGACATAGAACAGTGAAAAGAATTATTCTCGTTCAGAACCAATATAATACTAAAGTCCTTGGGCATGCACTTAGGCAAAGTATATTATGCAGGAGCTCTGACATCAGCAATGGATTGTTCTACCAGGAGGATGTTGGCCAGGGGATCCAAGGCCCACAAAAGGTAAGGGCTCCTTGCCTCTAAGTTGGGAACCTGCAGGAGGAGAGGCGATAAGACCCTGCTGTCGAAGACCTGATGTTACAACATGGGAGGGGGGGGAGCATGGGACCGCACCTGCCAGTGTTACAGATGGCTCTGGACTGTCCCAGAGAGTGTTACCAAAGGTCACTAAACCAATAAAAGCAATACGGGTCTCCCTGAGTCAAGCAAGACTCCACCATCAGCACCAGCTCACAACAGCTCACCTGCCTGGAAATACTGTGCAGCAGAGGCAGCCATATGCCTGTATATCCCAAATCTAACTGGCTATTGGCTCTCTCCTTGGAGGAATAACCCATGGCTGATGCCACACAGCTTACATCCCTATGGTTGAGATGTTATAAGCCAAGAAGATCTATCATATTTAACAGGGGGGAAAATGTAATTCATGAATTAACAGTCATGGCCAAAACATATGTGTGTCTATGCCAAAGTAACCTACCTAAACTTATTGGTGCTGCTTAAATCCTATTATCTAATTGCTTGTGCTTCATTAGTAGGATTAAAGTTATATTAGAAAAGATTTAAAAGAAAAAAAAAAAAAAAAAAAAAAAAAAAGCTCCAGAGAGAGTGGACTGTTTTACTTCTCCATCCACCTGTGCCCCTTTTCTAAGCCTAGGGAACAATCTGCGGAAGAGGGGGCGTGGTAGAATGTAAGGGCTTGTGATTGGGGTGAATGGTGAAACTACAGTGATGTGTCTGGACACTCATTTGATCAACTTGATTGAACAACAACCTGTCACCCCCCACTGGTGGTGGCATGATGTGGGGGTTTGGGCACAACAGCCTGCAGAATGGTTTTGCATGAAGGATGCTTTACTCCATGGGATTATCACTTATAGCTAAAAATGAAAAAAAAACTGAGAGAAAGAGGCAGGACAGTGTATGGCAAAATGCATGATCTGGGATGGGGTGGGGGTGGGGGGAAGGGAAAGGGAAATATGCCTGATCTGAATTGGAAAAAGTATGAAATACACAAAGCATCAATAAAAATTAAATTAAAAACAAGGGAGTGTTACCAAAGGCCACTAAACCAATAAAGTAAAATAGGGGCCTCCTTGAGTCAAGCAAGACTCCCCTCAGCACAGCTACACCTCACCTGCCTGGAAATACTGTGCAGCAGAGGCAGCCATATGTTGTATATCCCAAATTAATTGGCTATTGGCTCTCTCCTTGGAGGAATAACCCATGGTGGATGCCACAAGCTTACATCCTCTACAGTTTGGAGATGTTATATGCACAATAAGACCCTGTCATTTTAACAGGAAAAAAATGTAATTCATGGATCAAGAACATATCATCCAAACATATGTGTCTATACCAATGTAACCTACCATGAACATCTTCAGTGCTGCTTAACTACCTGTATATCTAATTGTTGTGCTTCATTATAGTGATTGAAAGGTTATTCCTGACAAACTGTCAGCCCATGAAAGAAACAGCCAGAATTGACCAGAGTCCAAGGAACAACAGCTCCAGAGAGAGTGGACTGTTTTGCTTCTCATCCACGTGTGCCCCTTTTCTAAGGCCTAGGAACAATCTGTGACAGGGGCATTGGTAGAATGTAAGGGCTGTGATTGGGTGAATGGTGAAACTTAACAGCAATGTAGTCTGGACACTCAAGTTGATCAATTGATTGAACATACAACCTCACATCCACGGAAGGTATGGGCTGTGGGGGTTTGGCACAACAGCCTGCAATTGGATTTATGCATGAAGGATGCCTGTACTCATGGATTATCACTTATAGCTAAAAAATGAAAAAAAAAAAAAAAACAACAAACAGAGAAAGATGCAGGACAGTTATGGAAGAATGCATGATCTGGGATGGAGTGGGGGTGGGGGGGAAGGGAAAGGGAAATATGCCTGAACTGAATAGGAAAATGATGTATGAAATGCACAAAGCATCAATAAAAAATGTTAGAATAAAAAAAGAAAAAAATGTTTACTTAAATGCCTATGCATTTATTATTCATATTCCATCAGTAAAATTGCAGAAAATACCCTGTGGAAGGCCTAAACTCCTGCTCAGCCTGAGGCCACTTGTGGGACTCCCACCTTGCTCCATCTCAGGGCCCACGGCAGTCTGCTCTCCAGTAAAAGACTTGCAGCTGAGCTGCCAACGTCCTCCTTGGGAAAATTAACAGCACTGCCCCAGCTTAATACAAATGAAAGGGGATCTATAGGAATGAGACTTTTTCTGGGTAGAACAGAATCCCACATTCCTCTGTCCTGGATAACTCCATTGTACCCAGGAAAGGTGGGGTTTTCTGTTCTCTGAATGAGGCTCTATATCCTAAAGACTCCTTCTGTTCTGGTAGGAGCCATGTTGGGTCTCACTTCCCAGAAGTATCCTTCCTCTTAGGACTGCTTTTAAGTATCCCATAGGTTTTATTTTGTTGTACTGTCATTGTCATTCAGTTCCAGGAATGCTTTTATTTCTTTCTTTATTACTTCCTTGACTCATTCATTACTCAAGAGTGTGTTGTTTAGTCTCCTTGTGTTCTTGTAGGCAGTGGGGCTTATTCTGGTGTAGATGTTGAGCTTTATTGCACTGTGGTCTGCTAGAATGCATGAAATTATTTCGATCTTTTTGTGTATGTGGAGGTTTCTTCTGTGTCCCAGTATGTGGTCCATTTTGGAGAATATTCCATTGGGTGCTGCCTAGAAAGTGTATTCTCTGGTATTAGTGAGGAATACTCAGTAGAGATCTATGATGTCCATTTGGTGTATCATATCATTCAGCTCAGATGTCTCTCTGTTTATTATTTGTCCTATTGACCTATCTGTGCTGAATAGCTTTAGTATCAACTTGACAAACCTAGGTTGAGGGAGCCTCAATTAGGGAATTGGCTCCATTGGATTGGCCTGTGGCCACATCTGTGGAGTATTGTCTTCATGGTCGAACAGTGTGGGAGGGCCCAACCCACAAGAGTGGTGCCACCCTGGGCAGTTTGTTGTGTACTGTATAAGAAGGCAGGCTGGGCATTAGCCAGGAGAGCAAGCCAGTGAACAGTACTCCTCCATGGCCTGTGCTTCAGCTCCTACCTCCAGATCCCTGCCTTGGGCTCCCTGAGTGATGAACTGTGACCCAGGAGATGTAAGCTGAACTGTAACCCAGGAGATGTAAGATGAATAAACCCTTTCCTCCCCAAGTTGGTGTCGGTTAGAGTGTTTTTTCACAGCAATGGAAGACAAACTAGAAGAGAAATTGGTACCAGAAATGTGGAGTATTGCTGTGACAGACCTGACCTTGGTGTTTTGGAGAAGGATTGTGGAGGTGTTTGGAACATTGGTGTTGGAAGATCATTGAACGCCTAAAGATTGTTGCTGTGGAGCTTGGAGCAGTTTTGCTGAAGGAGTTGTAGAAGATGGAGGCCTGGCTTGTGAAGTTTCTAGTTTCAAAGGGGAGAAGAAATCTGTGTAATCTGTGGGTTCTGTTCAGCTGGGGCTGAAGAATCAGCTGTAAGTAACAAGAGACCACAACCTGAAGTGAAATATTTGTTATACTAAGACAATTGATGCTGGTTAGCTGGGGCTGAAAAATCAGCTGTAAGTAAAAAGAGACCAGCATCACTGTGGTGAAATCTTCTGGGAAGAATTTCTTCAGCGTAAGCACACAGAAGTTATGATGCAGAAGGGGCCTGAGCCACCATCTCGAGCCAGAAGCAGGACTTGGTAACGTGTAAGAGTCTCCTATATGGTTCTGGTGTTGAAATTTGAGGGGGTCACAGAGAGCAGCCAAGGCTTTTCACTGTGAGAGGTCAGGAAAGACCAAATTTGGTGGAAGTGCACCTCGTTGCAGTGAAGACCCAGGATCGCGGGGTTCATGGAGAGAAGTGAGGTTTGCCCAGGACAGAGATCAGAAGAAACCATTGCTGAAGGTGCTGCCTCAGTTCCGTGGCGTACCAAGCGTTTTTGGAGGATGCGGACTGTGGAATGACCAACATATAACAGTGGCAGTTGGGTAATGGAGTAGCCTGGGCCTTGAGATGAGCTGTATGTGCTACGACGGCCAGCGATTGGAGAGGGGGCCTGCTGAGAACTCTTTGAGCCCAGAAGATTTGATTGAG
This sequence comes from Rhizomys pruinosus, assembly GCA_009823505.1. NCBI lineage: Eukaryota > Metazoa > Chordata > Mammalia > Rodentia > Spalacidae > Rhizomys > Rhizomys pruinosus. Next base: position 161,546 of record VZQC01010427.1, read on the forward strand.
TCCCAGGTGTTGTCAGCTTGCAGCTATTGCTGAATTAGGTTTTGTTCATGGGTGGCTGATTCTTCCCTTTGAAATAAGGGAAGTACTTGTTTTGGATTTACAGCAGCCACAGTTAAGAGGGACTTTTTAAATTTTTTTATTTTGTCTGTATGACATGTATTATCTACATGTAGGTCTGAGCACCCGTGTAGTGCAATTGCCGCAGAGTACAGAAGAGGGTCTTGGATTTCCCCTGGAACTGGAGTTTCTCCTGTAATTGGTGTTAAAGCATGTTTTTGAGCCCTCCATGTGGGTGCTGGGATTCAACCCAGGCTGTCCTCTGCAACGAGCGTCAGTGCTCTTAAACTGTCTAGGCTATCTCTCCAACCCCAGTTAATACTTTTTAACGACTGTCGAACTTTTAAGTTTTGGCAATTTAAGAACGTGGGGCTTTTAAGTTTGTCCTGCTTAGGTTGTGTTAATTTAACATCATACTTTGGGCATAAGACTGGAAAGGTGGTGTTTAACAGTGATGTGTTTTTGTGTCAGTGACGAGGAGTTGACCCCTTGTGCGTCGCTATTGTCAACTTGGCACACCTGGGCTTGAGGGAGGCCTCAAGTTGGGGAATTGCTGTCATTGGATTGGCCTGTGGCCACATCTGCTGGAGTATTGTATCCTTACATGGTCAGAGTCCGTTACAGTGGGAGGGCCCAGCCACAAGAGTGGTGCCAATCTGGGCAGGTTGTTGGTACTGTATACAAACGGAGGGCTGGGCAATGAGCCAGGGGAGTCAAGCCATGAACCAGTTCTCCATGGCCTGTGCTTCAGACTCTCCCTGCTCCAGGTTCCTTCCCTGATTTGCTGGCTTGGGCTCCCTGATTGTGATTAAATCTGTGGTCACCCAGGCGTGTACGAAATGCTACCAGTGAACTGTACAGGTAGCGATAAACCCTTTCCCCCAGTTGGTGTTTTGGTCAGAGAGTTTGTGTCACAGCAAAATGGACGACAAACTAGAAAACTAATAAAGGTCTTTAGTGGGGTATTGAAATCCCCTACTATTAAGCTGTACTGGGGGTCGTGTGTGACTTGTGGTCTTGGAGAATTGTCTTTTAAATTTTGGTCCAAGGTTTGGGCATTTTTTTTTTTTTTATGTTCATAGATTGTTGAAATCTTCCTGGTGAATTGTTCCTTTGTAAAATGTAATGGCCTTCTTTGTCTCATGATTTGTTATTTTTCCTTTGAAGTTATTTTGTTTGATTATTAAAATAGCAACACCTCGCTTTCTTTATTTGATACCATTTGCTTGGAATCTTTTCACCATTTCTCTTTAAGGTGGTGCCTGTCCTTGAAGGTAAGATGTGTTTCTTGTAGACAGCATATTGATGGATTCTGCTTCCTAATCCAATTTCCCAGTCTGTCTTTTGATTGGGGAATTTAGTCCATTAATATTTAAGGTTATGACTGATAGGTGTGTCTTGCTTCCTTTTGTCTTATTATCCATTTGTGGTTTGAGTTTATGTTTCTACTTCTGCAGTTAGGCTTTTATTGATTTCTCTTTCTAGGTGCCTGGGGATGGTTACTCCTTTCTTCCGTCCTTTGAATTGCTTCAAGTACTCTCTGAAGGGTTGGTTTTCTGGACATATATTCTTTCAACTTGTTTATGTCATGGAAGGATTTTCTCTCTCCTTCAATTATAATCCACATTTTTGCTGGCTATAGTAACCTGGGTTGGCATCTATTGTCTTTTAACACTGGGAATGCTTTGCAGTTTCTTCTTGCTTTCATAGTTTGCATTTAGAAGTAAGTTGAATTCTGATAGGTTTCTCCTTATATGTCACTTGTTGTTTTTCTCTTGTGGCTTTAAGGAATTTTATCTTTGTTTTGGGTGTCTAGCATTGTAAGTATTATGTGGTGTGGAGAATTTCTTTTCTGATCTTGTCTGTTTGGAGTTCTATGTGCTTCTTGTATTTGTATTGGTTTGTCTTTTTTTAATTTGGGGAAGTTTTCATCTATTATTCTGTTGAAGATCTGATCAATACTATTCTTTAGGAATTCTTCTCCTTCCTCTATTCCTATGATGCGGAGGTTTGATCTTTTTATAGTGTCCTACTGTTCCTGGTTGTCACACTTTTGTGTATTTTTAAATTTTTCATAATCTTGGATTGAGGTTTTTAGTCATTCTGTGTTATCTTCCAGGTCTGATATTCTTTGTTCTTCTTCCTCCATTCTGCTTCTGAGGCATTTTCCATTCCTTTCCTCTTGATTGGTTGAGTTTTTATTTCCTTTTTCATTTCCTCTTCTGATTTCTTTAGTATTTCTACTTCTTTTTGGAGCTTTTCAATCTCTTCCTGTAGCTCTTTGCTTCGTTGGTTGGTTTCCTTATCTTATTCACCATGGGATCTTTTCAGTTTTTCTACTTTCTTCCAGAGTTTCTCATTCTCTCTCTCTCTAGGTCCTTCTTGAGTTCTTCATTCTCTTTTCTCAGTTCTTTGATTTTTTCTTTATAATCTTGCAGTTCTTTAAATATGTTCCCAATTTGGTTTCTGATATCTGTGTCCTGGGCCATCCCCAGGGGGATCCCACTGTCAGAATCTTCCACAGGGTTGGTAGAACTTGGTGAGGGATTATCCTGCCCCTTTCTGGTGTTGTCTCTTCTTCGCCTTCCTGGCATATGGGATTCTCCTTGCCCATATTCCAATGTGAGTCCTAAATGCCTCTTCACTGTGTTGAAGGCTAGCTTTGCTTGCCTCCTTCAGATGCCTTCATAATCACAGTTGTGGATGGTGGGGCGGTGCTCTTTAGCCTGTGCCCCAGTACCTGGTCTCCCCCTGATCTCATGAGATCTCAGATCTCTAGACTCATACAATCCTACCTTTAATACAAGCTGGGAGGATAACCCCGCCCCCACAGCCACAAAAGCCAATTAAACCAAAGACAACTGGATTAACGGATTAGCTACATTACGTCAACCACCAATCAGCCTTGCTGAAGCACCCACTTCCTACCTGATTTTCTGTGCTTCCACTGGTCTCAGGAGATCTCAGCCATACTCTCAATAAATATATAAATGTGCAAATTGTTAAAAGTTGTGTTATTATTTTTTCTCATTGCTCTGGCAAAACAGCTCACAGAGCAACTTAAGGAAGAGAGTTTCCTTTTGGTTACCATGTCAGAGGAATGGTAGTTCAGAACATTAACAGGTAGATATTGATTTGGCTCTCTTCCTTCTGGAAGGAGTTTAAGGCTGCTTCCTCCCATGTGGGTGGATCTGTAAGAAGTGAGCAGGACTGGAAATGGGAATGGTCTCTAACCCACTCCCAGTGATCCACCTCTACCACCATAGCCTGAGAACTTCCCCAAACAGCACCTCTGAAAACAGTCAATCCCTGTATTTGCAGCTCCATTCCTTAAACTGTAACAATGTGTTGATTCCAAAATGTCCTACTCTCTCTTTGCTTCTGCCACAAAGGATGTATCCTTAAGAGCAGTCACTCAGCTCTCAGGGTTAGTTGCTTCAGTTTTTCCTGCTTCCTAACTTCTGAGAAGTTGACACCACTTGTTGGTTATCACCTTCTTTCTCATTTTCATTGCCCTTATCAGTTCGTATCTTTTATATTCCCATGATCTACCTTAGTGGAAGCAGATAAATGATCTGTTCAAATAGGTTTGCTTAAATGAAAGTATAAGCTCAATAACACTTTATTTAAAATCTGTTGAATTGACTTATTATTCCCGGAGTGCTTGTAGCAGCAACTAAACCCTATCATTAAATTAAAAGGCACATACTACTGACTTATTTAGTCTATGACTGTTTCCTGGACTCTTAGATACCAGATTTCATTTTTTCTTTATGTTCCTTCTTTTTCGTTTCTTAGTTTACTGATTTCTTTTCTTTTCTTTTGTTGTCTGGAGACAGGTTCTCCCTGTAGCAACAGCTGATCTGGAACAACATATGTAGACAACACTGGCCTTGACCTCAGACATCCACCTGCCTCGCCCTCTAGAATGCTGGGATTAAACATGTATACCACCATGTCTGGCTCTATGCTATTTCTTTATTTTAAAAATAAACTTTGGAATAGCAGCAATTTAGAAAGTTCACAATGACTCTTCTTGTATCTGTCACCCAGTTGTCCCTATTTACCGCAGTTTGTCAAATTTTCTACAATTGCTGACCTGACATTGGACAATTACTAGTCAGAGTTCATATTTTATTTAAGTCTCCTTACTTTTTATCTCATGTGCTTTCTTTGCTCCAGAATCTCTTCTAGGCTTCTAGATTGCATTTAATTGATTTTTCTCTTTAGGTGTTGTCATGGTTTGAATGTGAATGTCCCCCATAAACTTCAAGTATTCAGAGAGTTTGTCCCCATTTGTTGGCACAGTTTTGGGATGTATTAGAAGGTGTGGCCATACGGGAGACAATATTTCACTGGGGGCAAGATTAGTGAGGTCAACGAGCCTCGTCAGTGTCAGTCTCCAGTTGTGCTTTCTCTGCTTCCTGTATTCACTGGAAGATGTGAACCTCAGATTTCTGCTCCAGCTCTTGCCACTATGCCTCACTGCCACTATGGATTCTAATTCCCAGGAACCACCTATTGTAAGCTCCAATAAACTCTTCTTCGTATAAGTCCCTTGGTGATTGTTGTTTTATCACAGCAATGGAAATGTGACTAATACAGTGGTTGTTACCAGACAGTGGGCTGTTGGCTGTGAAGGTTCTGACCATATGGGCATTTGGAGAAATGTGGAGGACTTTGAAACTTTGAGATAGAAAAGCTGTTGACTGCTGTAAGGAGGGCTTAATGGGCCATTCTAGTAGAAGCCCAAAAAAAAGCAGGGCTGAGAAAATGTATTTCAACAGGAAAATAAGGAATAAGCAGCAACCGGGATATTTTGGCAGAGTCTGGCTGGAGTTTGCCCACAGTCCAAATGCTTGTCTTAGGATAAGTTGAAAAGCAATGAACTAATTTCTTTGGTGGAGGATATTTTAAGTCATTCTTAGGTAGAAATGGTGGCATGACTATTAATGGTGATTATTATACAGATCTACAGTGAAAAAGAGCAAATGGGGCAAAGAGAAATGCAGAATGTACAGTTTGGATCAGAAAACTGCACTAGGAAGATTAATGTTGGAGCCAAGGCAGGTGACGAAGAGGATCTCTTTGATAAGTTGATTAAAGTGATTAAGGAGAGGCCTAAAGCTTTGCAAGTTGGAGGGGGCTGGAGAGATGGCGTAGCAGTTGAGAGTGCTGACCACTCTTACAGAGGACCCGGGTTCGATCCCCAGCACCCACATGGTGGCCAAGAACCATTTGAACCTCCAATTCCAGGAGAACTCCAGTTCCAGGGGAATTGGACACCCACTTCTTACCTCCACGGCATTGCACAACACAGGTGCACAAACTTGCATGCAGGCAGTATATTTATACACATACAGAAATAAATAAAATTTAAAAAAATAAAAAAAAAAAGATTTGCAAGTTGGAGAAATGGCCTAGTAGTTATGAGTGCTGACTGTTATTTCAGAGGACCTGGGTTCGATCCCCAGCACCCACATGGTGGCTGAGAACTGTTTTTGTCTCCAGTTCCAGGGGAATCCAACACCCTCTCTGACCTCCTCAACATTGCATGATAGGGGTGCACAAACCTACATGCAAACAGTACATTCATACACATACAAGAATAAATAAAAAACTAAAAAAATATTTTTAAAAAGATTTGCAAGTAAAGAATGGAAAGAGTGAGATTAAAGTGCTTAACAACAGGCCTATTGATTTACAAGTAAACAATAGAAACAGTACCTTCAAGGCAAGACCACACCCAGCTACGCCTCCAACTTTTGAAAGGAAAATACTGAATGGGTTTTCTACTCCATCAAGTCTAGGACAGAGAAAAGCTCAGAATGTTGTTGAAGTAGGCCAGCTTCCATCCCAAACTTGCAGCCACACTCAACAATTTCACTCAGGTGGTGCTGACTTTAGAGGCATTAAAGATGCAATAGTGAAGGGTCATTCATTCTTCCTCTGCAGTTTCAGAGAGCGACCAAGGCCAGGAAGAGAGTAGCAGGGGCGTCCCTGCATAACAAAGGCCCTTATGGGCCATTGTGTGAAGCTATGAAGGTGAAGCCTGGTTGTCAGCAGACACCCCCAAGAAAACATTCAAGAAGCCAGGGCTGTGAAATCTTTTCCAAGGAGAGCTACATACAGAGAGTGGTGCCAGCCTCAGAAAGATTTGTATGTTGCACAAAACCTGGAAGAGCTGAGCCATCTAAGCCCTTTGGAAGTAAAGTCCCAGAAAACTCACGTGGAGCTACTGTACTGGACTTATTGTTTGCCCTGGTGGTGTTCGGTCTTGTGTTGATCCAATATTTCCTCACTTTGCCTCTATTCTTCCCTTTTGGAATGGGAATGTGTATTTGGTTCCACTGTATGTTGGGAGTATGTGAATTGTCATTTGATTTTACAGGAGTTTACAGTTAAGAGATTGGCCTGAGTCTCAGAAGAGACTTTGGATTGGACTTTTGAATAGTATTGAGATTGGTAAACACTATGGGGACTTTTAAGGTTCAAGTAAATGCATTTTGCCTTTTATATGGTCATGAGCCTATGGGGGTTAGGGAGTGGAATGTGGTGGTTTGAATGAGAATGTCCCCCATAGGCTTCAGGTATTCAGACATCTTGTCTCCATTTGATGGTGCTGTTTTGGTAGGACTGAGAAGGTGTGGCCATGCAAGAGGAAACACGTCACTGGGGGTGCACTTAGAAAGTTCAACAAGCCTTGCCAGGCTCCAGTTGCACTCCCTCTGCTTCCTGTGTTCACTGGAAGATGTGAACCTCAGATTTTTGCTCCATCTCCTGATACCATGCTTCTCTGCCACAGTGGGCTCTAATTCCCTATAACTTCCAATCATAACCTCAAATAAACTCTTCCTTTTATATGTTCCCTTGGTAATCATGGTTTTTCCACAGCAACACAAAACTGACTAAAACAGGTGTCTTTGGGTTATGAAAGATTTCACATTTAATATCCAATGACTGTGATAGGTTTCGTTTCTATATTTTAGGATTTTCCTGTGATTTTAGCACTTGCTGGCCTGGACCTTCCTACATAGACAAGACTGGCCTTGATTTCACTGAGGTTCTCCTTCCTCTGCCTTCCCAAGGACTAGGATTCAAGGCATGAGATGCTACACCTGGCTGTCTGATAGTATGAAGAGTAATTATAAGGTATAGAAAAGCCTTCTATTCAGGTTGTTGTTATGTTTTGCTCATCATTAGCTTAGAGTTATATATTTTGGGGAAGAAGATTATAGACAAAATTGACCATTTCTCACATTATAACATCATTACTACCAAACCATAGTACAATTCTAATGCACACCTCTTGGATTTAGCACAGATGCCAGATAAGGAGCACAACACCTCACAAGTCTTCCCACACTTTTGTTTCCATAATTTTGAGGGTTGGTTCCCAGGGCACCTATAATTTTCACTAGTTGGCTATAATTTAAATGATATCTGGAAGCCTGTAGCAATAATCACTAGAACAACTCTAGAAATCAGCAAAGAACTGCAGCTTTGAATATGAATTTTTATTGCTTGTGGTTATATTGTCTTCAGCTGGCCAGGAATTAATGTGCTGCTTGCTATTGGGAATATGTGTTGCTATTAGGAGGGAAATCCCAGCAGATAGAAGCTAGTCACTTTAAGCATACCTGTAAGGGTAAATTTGAGAACCCTATTACTTCTCTCTTTCTTCCCCGTCCATGAGGTGAGCAGATCTGCTTCCCTATGTGAACCCCACCATTAACCTGTACCTTACCAAAGCCCCTCAACAATGGACTGATTTGACCATGGAATTAAACCATAAATATTATAAACGAAAGTCAGATGACTCAATGTGTGAAAGTCCTTGCTGCCAACCTCAAACCTGCTGTTAAATCTGGGACCTCAGGAAGAGAAGCAAATACTGGGAATTGTGGACTGACTCACACACAGATACACACAAAATAAATTAAAATATAATTAAATTACAAGAATGGATACATAAAACATAAAAATTACACATATTAATATAAAATCCATTGTATAATGTTTAAATGAGGATAAAAACTTGTTGCCTGGAACATTTATGGATGAAACCTTGCATATCTTCTTCCTTTCTGAGGTGCACAAGGTAGAAATGTTGTCTATAGTCTCCTGATATGCACAGCAGAACATTATAAGATAAGTTCTATAGAGGTATTACATGTGCAATTTGCCAATATATTGTTAGACTAATATGATTCTCTTAGGGTTTTTTTTCCCACAGAAAAGCATTATTTATCTCTGTTCTCTCCCTTTACCTATCTAGCCTTCCCTACATGTCTTCTCCATTTAAATAATTCCCATTTCTCCCATGGTACTGCCAGTCCTCTATGGCCCCACTTCTCTTGGGGTCCTTTTTCCTCTTTACCCCCAACTTTCTTCTATAACCCTTCCACTCCCCTCCCATTTAGATAACCTGATTTTACCCATTCCTCCCTTAGTAACACCTGTCAGCTACTAGCCTTCATGAAGGCTACATAGCAAGAAACAGCACCAGACAGGAGAAACCTTCCTTTGAGTCATTAATAAGGGTATTCCAAGAGACTCCCGAGATTGCATAGTCTATAGCCAGATCCCTTGATTTCCTCCCAGAACCTGGACATAAGACCCTATTGCTGAAGTCAGGGCATACTTTGAAGACAAAATCTTGAGCACTGGAGCTGGATCTAACCTGGAAGTCAGCACCCCTGAAGGTTAGCTCTCATAGCTATGGAGAGCACTATGCAAGCCACTAAAGTGGACCATCAATTGACGGTCCAAGATCAGCCTCAGGATTAAATATACATGACAATGCCCAGCATAGCACACAACATTGTTGCAATAGTGGCATGTTTATCTTGGGGGAAGGCAATGGGAAACAAATTGGACATAAAGCCAACTCACTGGGAGGAAACTCATGTGTGGTATTGTTAACATAGCCAGATGCACAAAACTGGAGAGGTCATTGATCTTAATTCCATAATGTTGACATATCCCTAAGCTAAGGTTTCATTTTACTAGGTATAAAAGAATTAAATATGTCAGACACCATTCAGAAAAGGAGCTTCTTTTGCAGCAGAAGAGAAAAATGTGATAGTCCCACAACTTATACACACAGACAGGATCTGTGAATTGCTCATAGCTAGGCAACAATTCTTTATTTATTTATTTATTTATTTATTTATTTATTTATTTTTTATTTATTTATTTATTTATTTATTTATTTTGGTCTTTTTGAGACATGGTCTCCCTAAAGTTCTGGCTGTCCTGGAACTCACTCTGTAGACCAGGCTCGCCCCAAACTCACAGAGATCCGCGTGTCTCTGCCTCCCAAGTGCTAGGATTAGATGCATGTGCCACCACTCCCGGCATTTATTTATTTCTGTATGTGTATCAATGTACTGTCTGCATGCAAGTTTGTGCACTCGTGTTTTGGAATGCTGCAGAGGTCAGAAGAGGGTGACGGATTCCCCCTGGAACTGGAGTTCTCCTGGAATTGGAGTTTCAGACGGTTCTTGGCCGCCATGTGGGTGCTGGGGATTGAACCCGGTCCTCTGTCAGAGCGGTCGGTGCTCTTAACCGGTAGGCCATCTCTCCAGCCCCCAGCTATGCAACAATTCTATAAAGCAACCTCTACACATAATAAACAAATACCCAAGAGGGCATGAAAAACCTCTTAACTCTTGTTAAGTGAGCTCCTCCACGAACAGGAGACCAAGAACTCAAAAGAGCCTGGATTGCCAAACCATGAAAATTGGGAGTCTACAGACTGTGGATCCATGGACAAGCTGCCTATATTCAGCTTCATCCATCCTGGACTCATGGACTATTGGGGAAGTTGGGGCAGAAAAGTTGTAAGAACCAGGAAATGATGCAAGACCAAAGGGTATTGAATTCTACCACTCTTGGGCCCTTGTTCATATGAATCCACAACATTGCTATCAATATGCACAATACCCATGCAAGCTCAGTTGGACAAAAATCCACCACAGAACTGCTAAAATGGGTAGCGAAACCCATCCTTGGCCCTTAAAATATTGGCATCAGATGGTCTTCAGGTGACTAAGGTCTTGCCTTCTTTAGAAAAGAGACTCCAGGTAGGCTGACTAGAGCTCAGAGGATGAGCTGGCATGGAGAAGTGGGCAGGGGCAGCAACTTGCTGCAACAGCCTCTAGCACAAATGATAGAAAATGTGAATTCTGAGGGGGTAGGGCTGCAAGAAAGTTCCAAGTGAGAAGCTGGTATAATGTTGATTAAGACTGAGTGAAAATTTATGTATGAAACACATAAAAATCAATTAAATTTTGTTTTAAAATTATTTATGTGTAGGTCTGTTTTGCTTGTATGCATGTAACTGCACCTGTGCATGCAGTCCCCACAGTAGCTGGAAGATGTCACTGACTGAATCTGAATATGAACAATAATTTTCTGCCATGTTAGTCCTGGGAACCAAACCTAGGTCCTATACAAGAGCAGCTTGTGTTCTCTAACTGCTGTGTCATCTCTGAACTCCTTGATCAGGTTCTTTAAAGCTTGACGTCACCGGCTGGTGGCAGCATAGATAAAGGGATAAGGAAGAAGGAAGCTTTCCTTTGCCTACTTGACTTCACTCTTGTTGGCAGGTTCATCTACTGTGTTACTACTGCATTCCTTTGCTGATATAAGGACCCAGCCGGTTTGGCTCCCAAAATTGATTGCAGACTCTATGCTGTCCAGGAATCCTCCAGGTCTTCAGCACTATATTGCTTCTGCTCAGGTACCTGGCCTCATGAGCTGAGCAACTATTGTCCTTTCTGGTATAAGATGACCATTGTTGGACCACCCAGAATTTATTGTGTAAGCAGTATAGTAAGTCACCTTGTAGTACATGCTTACACTATTTTTTCTTCTTTTCTAGAGAACTCTGACTGGTGCAATGACCAAGGATTTCCTTGAACTCATGAGGCTCCGCTTTCCTAGTGTTGGCGTTACAGACATGGGTAACAATTCTCTCATTTAAATTTATTTATTTATTAACATAAATGTTTCAATTGTATTTTTGTGTGTTTCATACATAGCTTTTCAATCAGTCTCAGTCACATTTATACCACTTTCACCATTGGCACTCTCCCTCAAACTACCACTCCCCCACTCTAATTTATAATTCTGTCATCTGTGTAAAGGCTTATTGTGCCAAATTAATCTCTCCAGCCATTTCTCAGTGCAAGTTCATCCACTGGGCTCTTGTAAGCCTATCCAGAGCCCCTCATATTTTTACAGCTAAGATTGGGTTCTGCTGCCCATTTATGCATTTCCGTGCAGTGTTTTTTTGTGGTTGAGTTTGAATGTATCTGTTCTTGACACAATTTGTGCAGGACACAATTTGTGCAGGGTCCCAGGGGCTTGTAGAATTCTATTTTGAATTGTCTTGCTTCACCACCTTAGCTCTTATCATTATTCTGCCCCCTCTTCTACAATGTTCTCTGAGGCCTGGGTGAATGAAGCTGAATATAGGTGACCTGTCCCTGAACCCTCAATCTGTATACTCATAATCTCCATTGTTTGACCGTTTATGACATTTTGAGTTCCTGGCCCCCATTTGTATGAGGGAAGTTTCCTTAGTGAAAGTTTAAAGGTTAATTAGTGAGTGTCCAATTGTCCTCTTGTTCTGTTCTGTGAGCCTTATGTGCAGGGGTTGCATTGTAGATGTGCAGCTTAGGCTTGGGAAATTCAGCCACTTTCTTTGTGTGATCAGCTTTGAGACTCTATAAGTTTTAATCTGGTGGAAATAAGCTTCTTTATTTTGTGGTGTCTGGGATATTCATCTGCACATATAAAGACTTAAAGCCCACTCAATGGGAGGAAACTCATTTGTGGCACTGTAACTTAGCCACCTACACATGCGACATGGCAGGAGAGGTCACAGATCTTGGAGAGTAATTCCCAAGGATGTCACATCCCTAGGCTAAGATAACTTTGTAATGAGTGAAAAATAGTTTTCCTTATATTTAATTTTATTACCATATATTCAGTGTACAAATTAATTGGTCTCATGCATATTGATGCACACTAAGAAGGTGGATATTTCCATTATATTTATATGTTCTTATCTCTTATTTAGGTCGTATAGTCGCTGATTTTTCCTTAACTTGATCTTTCTCAACATTCTATATTGTATATAAGTTCCTACATTTCCTACCTATGTCAGGAATGGATTCAGAGCTAAAACAACCTGATATTTGCCATTCTAGGATCCCACCAAATGAGATTTTCTTTTGTGGTTTCTAGGTTGTTTAGGAAATGTGACTTCAGTTAGCCATACAGGATCAAAAACAAGAAGCACATGCTCCTCACAGGATCACAAACAACAAGCACATGCTTCACACAAAATCACACACAGCAAGCACATGCTCCACAGAGGATCACAGACAAAAAGCACATGATTCATACAGAATAACATACCATAACACACTTCACACAGAATCACATACAACATCCACATGCTCCATAAATAATCACAGATCACAAGCACATGCTCCACACAAAATCACATACAAGAAGCACACACTCCAATCAGGATCACACACAAAAAGCACACAGTCCATACAAGATCACTAACAACAAACACGATTCACACAGGATCACAAAAAAGCAAATGCTCCACACATGATCACAGACAACAAAAACATATTTTCTACAGTATCACACACAACAAGAACATGCTCCATACAGGATTAGACACATCAAGCACACACTCCATATAGGAACACAAACAACAAGCACATGCTCCACACTGGATCAGAGACAACAAGCACATTCTCAGTACAGAATCTCACACAAGCACAAACTCCATACAGGATCACAAACAAGAAACACAAGCACACAGTCCCATAAGATCACTTGCAACAACCACAAAATCCACACAATATAACACCTAACAAGAACATGATCGACACAGGATCAAAAATAACAAACACAAGATAACATACAACAGGCACACACTCCACACAGGATCACATGCCACAAGCAATTGATCTATTCTTGCTGTGTTTTTTCTCTAGTGCCATTAGCCACGGAACGAGAAAGCATGATATTAGTTCTTGGAAATAATGGCAGATCTGCAATTAGAAAAGAATTTGTTAAAGATATGTTGCCTTAAAAATCATTTCAGTGTATGTTTTATCAGCAAATATTGTTGTATGTATTATAATAGTAAAGGAAATTTATGAGAAGTGCCAAATCTTCTAATAAATTGCCAGCATGTTCTTCTACAAATAAAGCCTCAGTTAAATAAAAGAGCAAATTTTGTACATGATTAGATATTTGCAATGTAGATTAAATATGGTATTGCTAGTACAATGTAGTCATGACTTTTATTAAATGACAGACACATAATGTATATAAAAGGGTGTTTCTTTGTTTGTTTGTGAGACAGGGACTCCTTGTAGCCACACCTAACCTGGAACTTCCTATGTAGACCAAGCATGCCTTGAACTCACAGAGATTCTACTACTTCTGCCTCCCGAGTGCAGTGCTGGAATTAAAGAATTGAGCCACCACACCTGGTAACTGTTAATGTTCTTAACAGGTTCACCTATCAGCTGTTAAACTTCTTAGTACCACAAAGGTGCCTACGAACGTTTCTTTAAACAGAACAATTTCTTTGTGACAGCTTCTCACTATATACAGTGGCTGGATTGGAACTCACTATATAGTCCAGGCTGATCTCAAACTCACAAGGACAAGGCCTGCTTCTATGAGATCCTTCAGATTGCTGGAATAAATAGTATTCAAACCTTTTTTTGTTTGAAGATTAGCAACATATTGAAAAGCAGAAAACTGGACCAATTCGTTTTGATTTCAACATTGACTGGAGTTTTGTGTTATGGTTACTGAATATACTTTAACGTTAAGGTATTAATTTCATATTATCATAGGAATGGAATACGTTCATTTACTTCTATCATGTTGATCAGGAAAATTCCATTTTCAAAATTTATTTTAGCTAAGTTACAGAAGAAGATGCTTTGGAAAATGAACCCCTACAATGTCTGCAACTCTACAACTTCAAGTAGCAATGGAAGGCAGAAGAGAAACATAAACCTCATTTATGTGTGAGTGCATGTGTGTGCTTAAGGGGATTGAACTCAGGGTCCCAGTCAAATGCCAGCCTGAATTCCATACTTTGCTTTTCTATCCCTGGATATTGAAACTATGTAGTTTAATATCAGTATTTCTGTTCTATTTTTCCAAATGAGAATATAGAATGTATCTTGTGGAAGTTCCTCACTGATATAAATAGACCAAGTAAAATTTGGATCTATTATATTTTACAAATAAAGTACAATATCTTTCTGAATTGTTGACAAAACCTAGTTGGTAAGAGATAACTGAATCAACCAGATGTGGTAACAGAACATCAAGTAAACTAATATATAATCCAAGCCTTGTCATCATGGAAGAAATGCCACATTTTGTCAGCACAAAATGGAACTTCACATTCACTGACACAAGATTTGGTATCTTAATGGGGATCTGCATTTGTCATCTTCTTTATTATGTCCTCTGAATATAACCAAGAAAATTCTCTCTCAAACGTACAAGGAAGTAAACTTTAAAACAGTCTTGTATAAACCCTAATCTCTCTAGCAGAAAGTAAGAGTAGAAAATGTTTGGTTCTAAAAAATGACATGCTCAGTTCCCAAAAAGGAGGAGAACACTGAAGTCCTGTGGGTAGCAAGTATTAGCTGTGATTGACAAACATTCTTCCAAATTCTGATTGTGTGGCATCTGTATCAAGACAGGATGTTTGGCATGCAGTAGTTTCTTAATAAGTATAATAGATACCAACTGATCTCAAGTGGAATTACAGAAAATTTTGCAATGTGACTCAGAGAAATATTCGTTATTATCTTTTTTGTTTAGTCCTGGATTGTACTTACTGCTGCCTCACTTATAACTATTCTTGTCATATGTACTATAACAATTACCTTGTAAAATATATAAAAAGTAATAAATTAGATGAAGAACATTCTAAAAAATAATTCATGATGGAAAACAATTAAATCTTTTAAACTTAGTGTAAGTAAAAGAAAGCTGGTTGAAAAATATGAGTGTAGTTTTGGGAGAGAATAAGGAAGGAACTGAAGGCTTTCCCAGAGCTTATTAAGTGGAATTTACATTGCTGGCAACATTTAATCCATATAATAATTATTTGAGGTTATGGTGCTTGAAAAAGAAGGCAAGACATTAAGAATCAAGTTAGAGAAAACTGAGTTGAATCTTTGATATGGGACATGACCTACAAATAAGAAGCAAGTAAATTAATTCAAAGTTCTCCCAAAAACGTCTTCTGAATATTGTTCAAAGAAACCATTACCATACATCAAGTTGTCCTTTTAGTTGTCCTTTTAGTCATTCTGACTACTGGGGAAGATTTTTAAACTTATTTCTTTCAATGTCTTCTTCCTTGGATATATGTATCAATATCTATTATAATACACACACAAACACAGACACAGACACACACACACACACACACACACACACACTCATCCTTACTTCCACCTTGGTAAGTTCCATTTCCTCTCTCTCCCTAGCTCTGTTTTCATTCCATTCTCCTTAAAAGTGATTGAGTCCAGGACCTTATACATACTACACAAATGCTTTACCAATAGCCCATTCCTTAAGTTCCTCAGCAAGAAAACATGCTAATTTGTCCTAATTTTTCATTTGGCTATAAGTTTTTTGAATCTACTAAAGCATCCTGACCTTCCTTTCCTTCCTTTTGTGAATCATCAGTAACATAAGCAAATAACATTTTTTTAATTTTATGTGTATGAGTGTACTGTCTGCATGTAAGTAGGTGCACCCTTGTGGTGCAAAGAACATTCTTAACAGTGGCCGTATTTAAGTGACATGTATGATGGTATGTACTAATAAAATCTGAATTAATTTTCAAGTTCCATTATTTCTATATAAGTTAATTTGGATTAGGTCTTTTTACATTTTCTAGATTTCAGATTTCTTATTAATAAAAAGAGGAGGGTTGCCAATGCACTTCTTTGGTAGGCTGCTTGCCTAACAATTGGGAGTTCCTGGCTTCATCCCCAGCACAAAAACCTGATGGATGAAATCACCCTCCAAACATGGAAAAAATGCAAGCCATTGTAGAAAGTATTGTGTACTGTGGAGCCTCCATAAGAATAAACTGAGACATTGCACTGTGGAAGGACTTCAGAAATACATGATAAAACTCTGCAAATATACTTGAATATGGTGACAATAAGGATCCAAGCCATTAGGGTTCCTGGACTAAAGAAACCTGGATCAGGCAGGTCTTCAGGGAAAGGACACTCCAGGGTTGCTAAATGACATTATTACTCTGTAATTGGCTGGAGCCTGGCTCAAGGCAGCCCAGTGCACAATCAGGATGTGTCAGCTTCTGCTGCTGTTTGGCAGAAAGAGGCATCAACTTCTTGGTGCTGGCGCTGTCCAGCACAGGGGCACCCAAGCTCTGGGCTGTGGGCACCAAGTGTAAGGTTCTGCAGCACAGGCCTGCCCTGAGCGAAGGGTCAGGATGAATTGGCCAGGAGGCAGGCTGAATGTCCAGAAGCTGTGGAGACTCCATGGGTCTGTGCTCATCATGCTGTTCCCTGGAACAGGGCCTCTACCTGGAACATGGATAGGCAGCATGCATGTTCCTCTCTCACTAGGTTGGAATTATTTAGTGCTTAGTTTAAAGAGAAGGAAAATGTATGGAGAATTTTAGGTGGAGAAGAGGGCAGCTTACGTTTTTGACATTTTTACATATACTGGCAAATAATTTAAACAAGCAATTTTACAGTTGTCGTCAGTAGCAGTCCATAAGTAGCTTTTAAAATCTCAATTAGTGGAAGCCAACAGATTTAGGAAAGGAGGCCTTCTTAATGCAAACTCTTGGGTTGTTTTTATTTTTACACCACAGTACTGGATTAATAGTAATGAGTGATAACAAACTCATTTTTTAAAAATAATTAGGCACTGAGGATGGGACATTAAAACAAATATCTCACATCATGTCCCAAGGACTTCCAAAGAAGAAACCAGTGGAAGGTGTTAAACAAGTTATTGTTGTGGTCTCTGGAAAGCGTGGATTTGGAAAGTCTACTACCACAGGTACTACAGGTTATTCATTCTGAACCTGATTAAGAAGATATTCCAACTGTCAAATCCACATACATAAATAATCACTTTCTTCTCAAAGTGATTATAAAGAAGTGTGATAAAAAAAGTGATCACTTTCTTTAGTATGTTTGAGATGTTCAAATGTTTTTTCCTTAGTATCTGGAATTTATGGAGGGTGGAAGCTTAGATTATGGAGTTAGAGTAATCATGTCTCTAGATCATCTACTCCATTGAGCAAAATGTGGTTAGGCTATCCTCAGAGGATGGTAATCTCTTTCATAGGATGTCTATGCAAATAAAACCAGCCACTTAGTGTCCTGTAGTAAATTCTCAATAATTGGTTACTCTCACCCTTAAAATATCAAATATTCTCCCACTAAAGGATTTCTGTTCTTTGATTTTCTTTTCCTTTGTATTGGTGTCATATAGTTGTATACCTGCAAAGAAAAATTGTTATTTTGAACTTTTCCTTTAAGCACATCATCAGCACAATTTGTGGAGTTAAGAAAACCTAACACTTAAACAATTTTGAGAGGGTTAGCATTGTTTCAGTTATTTCAGACATTTAGTCTGTGTGTGTGTGTGTGTGTGTGTGTGTGTGTGTGTGTGTNAGCTGGCTCCAGTGGCCTTAAATACAGGTATTAAGGCTAGAGAGATGGCTCAGCAGTTAAGATGGTTCAGAAGTTAAGCCTGAACTACAGAGGACTCTAGGAATCTAGCACCCAGATCAGTTGGGCCACAAGCACCTGTAACTTCAGCTTCAAGGGACCCAACACCCTCCTGCCTCTGCAGCCATCTCCACTCACATGCACATACCCACACAGAGATGTTCATACACATGATTAAAAATAAAAATAAGGACCAAAGTATCCCCAGTGCTAAACGACTATAGATGCCAACCCAGGTTACTATACCCAGCAAAAATGTTGATTACAGTTGAAGGAGAGAGAAAAATCTTCCATGACATAAACAAGATGATAGAATACATGTCCAGAAAACCAACCCTTCAGAGAACACTTGAAGCAATTCAAAGGACAAAAGAGAGGAGCAACTATCCCCAGGCACCTAGAAAGAGAAATCAATAAAAGCATAACTGCAGAAGTAGAAACCTAAACCAAAAATGCAAATGAACAATAAGGTGAAAGGAAGCAACACACATCTTTCTTATAACCTTAGATATTAATGGACTAAACTCCCCAATCAAAAGACATAGAATGGGAGAATGGATTAGGAAACAGAATCTATCTGTATGCTGTCTACAAGAAACCCATCACACTCTCAAGGATAGGAACCAACTTAAGGTGAAAGGATGAAAAAAATATTCCAAGCAAATGATACCAAAAAGAAAGCAGGAGTTGCTATTTTAATATCAAACAAAATTGACTTCAAAGTAAAAGAAATCAGAAGAGACAAAGGGGGCCATTACATCTTTATCAAAGGAACAATTCACCAAGAAGATTTCACAATTATGAATATATATGCCCCAAACTCTGGTGCACCAAACTTTATAAAGACAATTCTCCAAGACCTCAAGGCACAGATTAACCCCAGCATAATCATACTAGGGGACTTTAGTACCCCACTGAGCACTTTGGACAGGCCAACCAGACAAAGAATAAATAAACATCTGAACTGAATGATATTGTGCTGGATAGCTTTAGTGTCAACTTGACACACCTGGGTTGAAGGAGCCTCAATTCGGGAATTGGCTCAATTGGATTGGCCTGTGGCCACATTTGTGGAGTATTGTCTTGATTGTCAAGCAATGTGGGAGGGCCCAGCCCACTATGGGTGGTGCCACTCTGGGCAGGTTGTTGTGTACTGTATAAGAGGGCAGGCTGGGCCTGGGCCAGGAGAGCAAACCAGTAAGAAGCACTCCTCCATGGCCTGTGCTTCAGCTCCTGCCTCCAGGTTCCTGCCCTGAGTTCCTGCCTTGGGCTCCCTGAGTGATGAACTGTGACCCAGGAGATGTGAGCTGAATAAACCCTTTCCCCCCCAAGTTGGTGTTGGTCAAAGTGTTTTGTCACAGCAATGGAAGACAAACCAGAACAGAAATTGGTACCAGGAGTGGGGTATTGCTGTGACAGACCTGACTGTGGTGTTTTGGGGAAGGATTGTGGAGGTGTTTGGAATTTGGGGCTGGGAAGATCATTGAATACCTAAAAGATTGTTGCTGTGGAGCTTGGAGCTGTTTTGCTGAAGGAGTTGTAGTCAATGGAGGCCTGGCTTGTGAAGTTTCTAGCTTCAAAGGGAAGCAGAGATCATCAGGACTGTTTAATCTATTGGCTCTGGTCAGCTGAAGAATCAGCTGTAAGTAACAAGAGACCAGAACCTGAAGTGAATCCTTTGTTTTACTGACAATTGATGCTGGTTAGCTGGGGCTGAAAAATCAGTGTAAGTAACAAGAGACTAGCATCACTGTGGTGAAATCTTCCGGGAAGAATTTCTTCAGGGTCAGCACATGGAAGCTGTGATCCAGAAGGGGCCCAAGCCTCCATGTCAAGCCGGAAGTAGGATTTGGTAGTGTGTAAGAGTCTCCTATATGGTGCTGGTGTTGAAATTTTAGGGGATCACAGAGAGCAGCCAAGGCTTGGCACTGTGAAAGGTCAGGAAAGACCACTGGTAGAAGTGCACCCTTGGTTCCAGTGAAAACCCCAGGATTGCAGGGGTCATGGAGAGAAGCTGAGGCTTTGCACCAGGAGAGGTCAGAAGAGACCATTGGCGAAGGTGCTGCCTCAGTTTCAGTGGCGACCCAAGCTTTTTGGTGATACCAGGACCATGGGATGACCAGCAAGAGCAGCAGCAGGTGTGAAATGGAGCTGGCCTGGGCCTGTGAGATGAGCTATGTGTGCCACAGATGGCAGAGTCATAGAAGGGGAACTGCCAAAACCCTTTCGAGCCCAGAAGATCATGAGTGAATCCCAGGTGTCAGCCTTCAGCTACTTTGCTGGACTTAGGTTTTGTTTGAGTGTGCCTGATTCTTCCCTTTGAAATAAAACAGTACTTGCTTTGGATTTTACAGCAGCCCACAGTTAAGAGACTTTTAACTTTTAAGTGTTTGGACATTTTAAGGGCTGTGGGGCTTTTAAGGTTGTACTATCTTAGGTTGTGATTAATGTTAACATCATATTTTGGGGATAAGAACTGGAAAAGTGGTGGTATAATAGTGATGTGTTTTGTGTGTCAAGTTGACAAGGGGTCAATTGTGCTGGATAGCTTTAGTGT
Source organism: Rhizomys pruinosus (assembly GCA_009823505.1). NCBI lineage: Eukaryota > Metazoa > Chordata > Mammalia > Rodentia > Spalacidae > Rhizomys > Rhizomys pruinosus. The sequence goes on from VZQC01010427.1 coordinate 181,964, forward strand.
CAACTTGACACACCTGGATTGAGGGAGCCTCAATTGGGGAATTGGCTCCATTGGACTGGCCTGTGGCCACACCTGTGGAGTATTGTCTTAATTGTCAAGCAATGTGGGAGGGCCCAGCCCACTATGGGTGGTGCCACTCTGGGCAGGTTGTTGTGTACTGTATAAGAGGGCAGGCTGGGCATGGGCCAGGGGAGCAAACCAGTAAGCAGCACTCCTCCATGGCCTGTGCTTCAGCTCCTGCTTCCAGGTTCCTGCCCTGAGTTCCTGCCTTGGGCTCCCTGAGTGATGAACTGTGACCCAGGAGATGTGAGCTAAATAAACCCTTTCCTCACCAAGTTGGTGTTGGTCAAAGTGTTTTGTCACAGCAATGGAAGACAAACTAGAACAGAAATGATACACCAGATGGACCTCACAGACATCTACCGAATATTCCACCCAAATCCCAGAGAATGCAACTTTCTATTCAGCACCCCATGGAACATTCTTCAAAATTGACCACATAATGGGAGACAAAAGAAATGTTAACAAATACAAAAAGGACTGAAATTATCTCATGCATTCTATCAGACCACAGTGCAATAAAGCTCAATATTAACACCAGAGTAAGCCCTACTAACTATAAGAACACAATGGAGACGAAACAACACACTCCTTAACAATGAGTGGGTCAAGGAAGAAATAAAGACAGAAATAAAAACATTCCTGGAAGTAAATGAAAATGACAGTACAACACAACAAAACCTACGGGATACTTTAAAAGCAGTCCTAAGAGTTAAGTTTATAGCCCTGGGTGCCTACATTAGAGAAACAGAAAGAGCACAAGTGAACAAGCTAACACTGCAGCTAAAAGCACTTGAGAGGCAACAACAGATGAACCCTAAATGCAACAGACAGGAAGGAATAACAAAAACCAGAGCAGAAATCCAATGAAATAGAAACAAAACAATACAAAAAAAATCAATGAATTCAAAAGTTTGTTGTTTGAGAGAATAAACAAGATAGAAAGACCTCTAGGCCAGTTAACCAAAACAAAGAGCAACTCCAAATCAATAGAATCCATGATGAAAGGGAAACTATCACAACAGACAACGAAAAGATCCAGACAATCATACAGGAACACTTCAAAAACCTATACTCTACTAAGTTTGAAAACCTAGGAAAAATGGATGAATATTTGAAATCCTGGGAATCACCAAAGCTTAACCAAGAAGAGATCAACAGCTTAAACACACCATAATATATGAAGAAATTGAAGATGTAATAAGAAACCTCCCAACTAAAAAAAACCCAGGCCCGGAGGGTTTCACAGGAGAATTCTATAAAACATTTCTTTTTTTTTTTATTAATTTTATTTATTTCCGTATGTGTATGAATGTACTGTCTGCATGCAAGTCTGTGCACCCGTGTCGTGCAATGCCATGGAGGTCAGAAGAGGGTGTCGGATTCCCCTGGAACTGGAGTGCTCCTGGGATTGGAGTTTCAGACGGTTCTCGGCCGCCATATGGGTGCTGGGAATCAAACCCGGGTCCTCTGTAAGAGTGGTCGGAGCTCTTAACCGCTAGGCCATCTCTCCAGCCCCCTATAAAACATTTCAAAAAGACTTACAACCATTGTTACTTAAATTGTTCAGAAGGATAGAAGCAGAGGGAAATCTCCCAAATTCCTTTTATGAAGCCAGCATCACTCTAATACCAAAACCAGGAAAAGATACAACCAAAAAGGAGAACTATAGACCCATCTCCTTAATGAACACAGATGCAAAAATTCTAAACAGGATACTTGCAAACTGCATACAGATCCACATCAAGAAGATCATCCATCATGACCAAGTTACATTCATACCAGAGATGCAGGGATGGTTCGTCATATGAAAATCCATAAATAATGTAAAACACGTAAATGAACTGAAAGACAAAAACCACACCATCATCTCAATTGATGCAGAAAAAGCCTTCAACAAAATCCAGCATCCCTTCATGCTTAAAGTCCTAGAGGGAATTGGATTGGAGGGATCATTCCTCAGTGTAATCAAAGCCATATACAAGAAGCCCACAGCCAACATCATCCTAAATGGAGAAAAGTCAGAAGCACTCCCCTTTAAGGCAGGAAATTGACAAGGCTTCCCACTGTTGCCACTCCTCTTCAATATAGTGCTTGAAACACTTGCTAGGGCAATAAGGCAAGAAAATTAATTTAAAGGAGTACTAATGGGAAAAGAGGACGTCAAACTATCCCTTTTTGCAGATGATATGATAGTTTACCTAAGGGATGCTAAAAACTCCACCAGAAAACTCCTAGAAATGATTAAGAGTTTCAGTAAAGTGGTGGGATACAAAATTAACCTAGAAAAATCAGTAGCATTTCTTTACACCAACAACAAGCAACTGAAGGAGGAATACAAGGAGACCTTCCCACTCACAGTGGACTCAAGGACAATAAAATACCTAGGGACAAACCTAACCAAAGATCTCTACAACAAAAATTTTAAATCCCTGGAGGAGAGTGAAGAAGACATCAGAAGATGGAAAGACCTCCCATGTTCACAGACTGGAAAAATTAATATAGTAAAAATGTCCATTCTACCCAAATTAATATACAGACTCAATGAAATCCCAATTAAAATCCCCAAGACTTTCTTCACAGGCTTGGGAAAAAAATCCTTAATTTCATATGGAAAAACAAAAGACCCTGAATAGCCAAAGCATCCCTGAGAAAAAAGAGCAATATGTGGGGGATCTCTATACCTGACTTCAAACTACAGGACTATAGTCACAAAAACAGCCTGGTACTGGCACAAAAACAGACCTGTAGACCAATGGAACAAAACTGAAGATCCAAACTTGAGCACATACAATTTCAGCCACCTCATATTTGACAAGGGGGCCAAGAAGACACAATGGAGCAAAGACAGCATCTTCAGCAAATGGTGTTGGCAAAACTGGATCACCACTTGTAGAAGAATAAAATTAAACCCCTACCTCTCACCCTGTACAAAAGCCAACTCTGAATGAATCAAAAACCTCAATGTGAAACCCAAAACTCTGAAGGCGATAAAAGAAAAAGTAGACAGCAACCTACAAGACATAGGCATAGGTCACCAGGCGTGGTGGCACATGCCTTTAATCCTAGGACTTGGGAGCCAGAAGCAGGCAGGTCTTTGTGAGTTCAAGGCCAGCCTGGTCTACATAGCGAGTTCCAGGACAGCTGGGGCTACAGGGAGACCCTGTCTCAAAAAAAAAAAAAAAAAAAAAAAAAAAGACATAGGCATAGGAAAAGACTTTCCAAGTCAGCAGCTATGCAGGAAATAAGGTCAACAACTGACAAGTGGGCCCACATTAAACTCAAAAGCTTCTGTACAGCAAAAGAAACAATCAAGGAAATGAAGAAAAAAAACAATAGAGTGGGAGGAAACCTTCACTGCTGATACATCTGACAGAGCATTAACTTCAAGAATATATAAACTACTCAAAAGCAAAGAAGTAAGAAAACAAATGATTCACTCAAAAGATGGAGTAAAGAGCTGAGCAGAGAATTCACAAGTGAGGAAATAGAGATGGCTGAGAAACATCTTTTTTTATGTGTATGAATATACTGTCTGCATGTAGGTTGGTGCACCCCTGTCGTGCTATGCTGTAGAGGCCAGAAGAGGGTGTCGGATTCCCCTGGAACTGGAGTTAAAGATGGTTCTTAGCCACCATGTGGGTGCTGGGAATCAAACCCGGGTCCTCTGTAAGAGCAGTCAGTGCTCTTAACCACTGAGCCATCTCTCCAGCCCCATTTTTGGGGGGGTCTTTTTTTGAGACAGGGTCTCCCTGTAGCCCCGGCTGTCCTGGAACTCACTATGTAGACCATGCTGGCCTTGAACTCACAAAGATCCGCCTGCCTCTGCCTCCCAAGTGCTAGGATTAAAGGCATGCACCACCATACCTGGCTGAAACATCTTAAAAAGTGTTCAACATTACTAAAATGCAAATTAAAACCACTTTAAGATATCATCTCCTAGCAATTGGGAAGCAGAGAAAGGAGGATCTTTATGAGTGCAAGGCCAGCCTGGTCTACAGAGTGAGTTCCAGGACAGCTGGGGCTACAG
>VZQC01010433.1:7915-39262 GCA_009823505.1 Rhizomys pruinosus
TGGTAGAATGTAAGGGCTGCGATTGGGGTGAAGGGTGAAACTACAGCAATGTAGTCTGGACCCTCATTTGATTAACCTGATTGAACATACAACCCCTCACCCCCCGCTGGAAGGTGGGGCTGTGGGTGTTTGGGCACAACAGCCTGCAAATTGGTTATACATGAAGGATGCTTGTACTCATGGATTATCACTTATAGCTAAAAAATGGAAAAAAAAAACAACTGAGAGAGATATGCAGGACAGTCATGGCAGAATGCATGATCTCGGTTGGGGTGGGGGTGGGGGTGAAGGGAAGGGGAGATATGCCTGAACTGAATTGGAAAATGATGTATGAAATGCACAAAGCATCAATAAAAAAAAATGTTGAGAAAAAATAAAAAAATAAAAAATAATAAAATATGAAGAATAAAGGAAAAAAAAAAGAAAATATGTTATGTTGAAACTATTCAGAAAGGACAAAAGGCTGTAAAAAATGCTGAAGGTAAAAAATTCTTGACAACGAATGCAGGTTCTCAGGTTTGCATCAATTGTTACTAGATACACCTCCTCTCACATATGAAACACTTAGTGCACCTGGCAACAGATTAAAGGTTTACATTCCTTCTCTGCACTAGGGCTTTTCTGTTTCAAAGTGCAAATGATTGGGTTTTGGTGTCTCAATTACTGGTGGTCTTTTATGCATATAATTGGGGTACCTGGCAAACTGCACATCATTATTCAGTGGAAGTTCTTTCTTTCTGTTGCCTTTAGTATAGCCAGTATAGTATAGAAACTCTCTGCTAAGTACTGCCAAGAATTCCCATTAAAAAGTCTAATAAATGTTTTCCAACTAACACATTATGCTCTGAATTTATAGGAACAATCTGAATAGAAAAGGTCTTGGCAGTCATTTAATGGAATTATTTCAAAGGCAAATTCATATGTAGATTATTGGACAGTATTCATTTCATCATACAGGAACATTTTAAAATTAGTTTCAGAAAAAAGGCACTCCATAATAAACTTTTAATTTCAAGACTTGCACAAGGTAAGGGCTGAAAATTATAATAGGCCAGGTAGCATGTCATTCCTGATATACTACAACACTTCTTTATGAGCACATTACAATTCGGAGAGCCAATAATAAAAAGAAGTGATGCTGAGATGATGAATTGATGCTATGCAATTAGACCTATTAGAATTCACAAGAGTAGACAGGCAATAATCAAACCCTTTTCATGCTGCCCATTGCAATTATCTTTGCACTTAAGAATCAACAAAGCACATAATGACTTGCACTCGATTAAGGAATTCATGAGAAATGGAATTTTAATTAGTGTGTAGAAAATTTGAGCCATTTATTACTTTACAGGACAACAAATTATGAAAACTAGCCGAGAAGTTAAAAAACAGTTGAGTGAAAGATCATAGTAAGTTACTTGGAGAAGGAAAATTTCATGGAGGTCCCCTGCTCCCCTAAACTTATGATCAATCCAGAAGTGCTGAGTGGACTGTTGATTTCATGGGAGGCTGATAGACATTAACTTCATTTCTGATTTTGAGTTTTTCCTCAAATGACAATATTTTACCTCATCCATAGTCAACTATATATACAACATATTCATACACAACACATATGAGAACCAATGAACACCTATGAATCAGTGGCTGAAGGTAAAACTAAGTATATTCTCTTAGAAGAGAAGATTGCATGAATTCAACATGGGCTTTAAAAATATCAGTGAGTATTTTTTTTCTTTATTTCTTTCTCTTTCTTTTCTTTCCTTTTCTTTCCTTTTCTTGTCTTTTCTCTTTCTTTTTAACCAAAAGATGTCATGTTTTCTCCAAGGAAGTGCTTGAAGGTTCCTCCTTGGCAAACCCAAACAACCATCAATCCTGCCCCTGTGCTCCACACTGGGGTCCCTCCCCCTCCATGGTCACCCAAATGAGGTCCAGCAAGCATGTGTCCTGTCTTGATCTTCCTGCACTGGCCTCCATGACATAGCCTGGGTAGTCCATCAACAGCAATCTACACTCTGAAGAGGCTGAAATCCCAGTAGCCACTCAGTCCACACGATGGATATCTGCATCTGGCATTGAAGGTTTGGAGGATTCTCAAGTTTCATATCTGAAGTACAATTTCTCAGACTGAAAGAAAGAAAATCCTCCAACTCAGGTGATATATGTATGTATATATTTATACATGTATATATTTATGTATATATATATATATATATATTGAAGCAATACAAGTTGGAGAAAAAAATGGAATTTACATGATAAAGTATCACTGTATTTTAATGCTTTTTTGGTAAGTTCAACTTAAAATAAAATAAAAAAAATATCAGTGAGTAAAGATTACACATATTCAATTGAGGTATTGTTTTTGGTTAACTATGAAGGGCTATAGTGTAATAATGCATATTTGTTCATTAATAATATTCACTCATACTTCATCTTCTCTTTAATGTACTTGACCTTGGCCAAGAAGATTAAATTTTCTTAGTTTTGTGCATCTTAGATATAAATAATGTGCTTTGGCATTTAACACATAAGTTAATGGAAATCCATTTTTGTCAAAAGTTTCCTGGATGTTGGGTAAAAGGTGGCATGATTATTAATAGGAAATGTCAGATGCCACTTTGTAAGTGCAGTCAGTTTCATAATGTGTTTCTGATGCTCAGTTTATCATCTTAAAAGTTAGTCTACAATACAAATATTCAAGAAAATAGCCACAATCACTGCTACCTTGTGAGGATAAATAGAAGGAAAACAAAGACTGCACATAATGGCCTTTCCCACTCGGTTCATAAAACAACCAGGAAAGAAAAGTCAATATTTATGAAGATAAATCATTGATTCAATCCCCAAACAAAGACAAATTGTACACAACAAATTCTACACATCATTATCTGTGTCCTACTTAAAAAATATCATTTAGTTTATTATTGAAAATTGTACTCATTTAGGATGTAACATTTCAGTGCTTCAACTGTAGAACATAGTTAAGTACAGATCTGTCCAATTTGGCATCAGATGCCTTAAAACTTTGGAATAATTTCAAACATTAAGCTTGTCACTACAGTGAACAGTTTAAAAGTTCCAATGGATAATTTTGGCAGGGGTTGATAGTTCTTCCCCTCCATTTCTTTTCTTACTTTACAATAATGAAATCTTAATATTTAGTTGAGTTAGCCATTACAGAGAGTAAAACATTACACGTCCCAACAGATGTGGTTAGATGGCCAGCTATTTTTTGTAGAATTTCTAGAAAAGCCACAAGATTGTTATAATCACATTTTGTTCTGTTTTTCATTTTCTAAAGAGACAATCTGCTGTGATCTGAGCCTAATGATAAGTTTGATGATTTTCCTTTCCAACTCTCAATAAGGGATATGACATGTATCAACAGTAGTTCTATGATGATGCAGAATCATGTTAATATAGACATTATGGTAACCTAGGCCAAATGATTGTGCTTGACTTGATGCAAGATTGTCTCTGTGTGGCTGCCATGGAAGGACATCAGCATGTAAGTTTTGAGTGTTATCAGTATAAATTACTGGATTGATTCTTCATACCTCTCCTGTATATCAGCCATGTTGTGTGATCTTTGAGTGACAATCATGTCACATGTTAGTTCTCTTATATCTAGCCAAACATTATTGCCCCAGATCCACTTACATGTGTCCACTTCCCTTGATCCTGAGCTTCAGAAGTTCAGGATCACAAATACAAATGAGAATTCACTTCATCATTTGAGATGAATAGTCAGTGCAGGTGATCAGAGTGTGATGCAACATCCTCAATATTCAGACTTATAATGGTAAGCTAAGGAAAAGTTTTATCCCACTTTCTGACCTTACGTTTCAAAATAAAAGCAAACTGCATGTGAATGTCATAAATGTGGCAGAGTGCGTAACTAGGGACATTAGAGATGGACATCACATCAGAGTAGCGGGAGAGTTTGGAAAGACAAGTTTTTACATAAGGAAGGAAAAAATCACAATTAACTTGTCTTAAAGAGTAGGAATATGGTACGTTCTCAAGTAACAAAGTATCAATTTCTAGAGGAAACATGTATCCATTGCTTCTTGCTTCATGCATCAATCATAGATTTGGAAGTGTTCATGAGTTAGCATTGAATAGAACAGGTGCTGAGGCACACACTTCAATAAACAGTTCATGTTATTCTCTAATACACTTATTGGCTTGATGAGCAATGTTTAAATTATCACTCCTCCATACATTCTTTTGTCCTGAGTCCTGATAATGTTTTTCTAAGACATGGACAAAGAGGACAAAAATTTATGTGTCTAATTAAACAAGGATTCACCCTGCTTTGTATCCGAGGTCTATGAAGTGGCTAGAGGTAGATCACAGAAAATTTCATAGTGAAGGACAGTGCGAAGCCTTGAGGAGGCCTATCACAAAGAACCCAGGTCACTTTTAGACAGTCTACGCCACATAAGTAACTTAATATGTCAAAGATTCAGGAGTTCGAGTACTACTAAATCTGCACTATCCCAATTATATTCTACTTCTCTGCTGTAACAGCAGCATGCAGGAACTGGTCAGGAATACGGAATCTTGTGGTTCCACCATTAATGTACTACCTCAGAATCTCTATGTCTAGGGACAGGAATCTACTTAGGGAGATCCCTTCATTCACTCCAATTAGGTAATTTGATTCTGATCCCTTTTCACTCAAAGCATAATCAATGGATCATCCATCTCAGTTCAAAATGCAGAACCCATAGTCCTTTAACACAGGGAATGCTTTGCTCCATGTTCTTCTTGCTTTCATGGTTTGTGGTGAGAAGTCAGTTGTAATTCTGATGGGCTTGTGCTTCGTTTGTAGGATTGAAAGGCTATATATTATACTGTTTAAGTACCTATATATCTAATTGCATGTGCTTCATTAGTAGGATTGAAAGGTTATGCCTGGACAAGCTGGTAGCCCATGAAAGAAAACAGCCAGAATTGACTAGAGACCAAGACAACAGCTCCAGAGAAAGTAGACTGTTTTGCTTCTCATCCACCAGTGCCCCTTTTCTAAGCCTAGGGAACAATCTGCAGAAGAGGAAGAAAGGTAGAATGTAAGAGCTACGATTGGGGTGAATGGTGAAACTACAACAATATAGACGGGACACTCATTTGATCAACTTGATTGAACATACAAGCCCCACCCCCCACTGATGGATGGTGGGACCCATGTGTGGGTTTGGGCACAACTGCTCAGAAATTGATTTTACATGAAGGATGCTTGTACTCACAGATTATCACCTACTGTTAAAAAAAATGAAAACAAAACAAAACAAAACAAAAAAACCCAGAAAGATGCAGAAAAGTTATGGCAGATTGCATGATCTGGGATGGGTAGGGGTGGGGTGGGGGGAAGGGAAGGGGATATATGCCTGAACTGAATTGGAAAATTATGTATGAAATACACAAAACATCAGTAAAAAAAAAATGCAGAACCCTGGGCTTTACCAGATCCACTGCCTTTTTTTTTTTTACAAGATCTCCAATGGGAGATTGGAAAGCATTCAACCTCGAGACTTGCTATTATGAACATACTTTCAACTTAAATAAATAGCAATTATTTTAAACAGTTGAATAGAAGAGATTGATATCTGTACTATGATTCAGGATTACGCCTTGTGTATAATCTTTTAGCATACTAAGTTTAAAGATTCTACAGTGAGTCCTAACAAAGAGGAAAAAAGTAAGTTCTTCATGTAGGTTCTTAAAATCCACTTACTGTTTGAATGGTTTCACTTAGTATCATGTTACACAAGATCTCTAAGCTATGTGCCAGTTTTACCAAGCAAATTGCACGCACTTTAGTTCTCCTCTCAGAAGGCCACATTTTGCTTAGCCCTTTAAATGTTTCAGTGTGGTGTGACCATAATGATGAATAAAATGGTGTTTCTTAAAAGTCTCTGCACACCTTGCAGTGTCTCACTAGCAACAGTTTAGTCTTTTCTTTCCTTTACCTCACAGAAACAATGTATCAGCTGGGTGAAAGGTGAGACATTGCGAGGAAAACCAGATGGAAAAATAAGAGCAGGCATTGTGACCCAAACGAAGAAGGTTAGGGGACGTATGCCCCACAAAACAGCATGTGAAATTTCATATTGAAATCAGTCGCAATTGAATTCCAGAGGAAGGAAACAGGAGAGAAGGGAGAGAAAAGATCATTGAAACTAGAACACTTCTTAGTTCTATTTTCCTTTCAAATCTGTAGGCATGATATGGCATGCTAATTAAACCAAGAGAATCACATCTCAAAGATGAATGAATATAAATTTGAAACAAGTTGTCTGTTTTAGAAAAAAAAAAACTTTTTTCCTTCTCTTTTAAAAAGGTTATTTATGCCAATGAATATTCTAGTGATTGGATTTACCAATAATGCCAATATGATTTGGTATCAGTACATACTAGTTTTCTTGCTTTTAATATTTTATTATATCTACTTTTGGGTGTATGAGTGTATTACCTGCATGTATGTAATAGTATCCTGTGAGTGTAGTGCCCATGGAGATCAGAAGAGGGTGTCAGATCCCCTGAAATTGGAGTTACTGATGGTTGTTAGCTGTCATTTGGGTGCTGGCAATGAACCTGGGTCTGCTGAAAGAGCAGCCAGTGCTCTTCACCACTGAGCCATCCCTTCAGCCCGCACATATCACTTTTCTAAAGTGCTATTTTACTTTTTCTTTCATTATTGAATAGGAAGAAACTCAAGCTCCTCTACCCTCTCTAAGCCTTGATGTTTATAAAGTTGATTATTAGATCAGGCAGTTACAGGATACTGGCTTCCTTTTTCAATAAGTTCTATTACCACTATTTTGATCCTCATTTGGACAAAGCACAGAAGCATAATTAAAATAATTTAGCAGATATTACAACAACAATAAACAGGAAATTGGAAAATAAATCTATGAACAAATATGACAAGGGATTCATATATTTAATCCATTAAAGCTGATGTAAGTAAATAGAATAAGCCCTGTTTCCCCAACAGATATTTGACAGTATTGTCACATCAGAAAGAACTGTAACAAAGTTACTCACTGAATATTTACTGTAGTCAGTAATTGTTATAATATTATACCTGCATCAGCTCATCCAATCATCACAACTCTATGTGGTTTATACTATGTCCCTATTTCACAAATAAGAAACTCAAAAAGGAGGTTAGGAATCTGTCTGGAGTTAGAGATGCACATATCTGCCCAGTGTAGGTTATAGCTATATTTCCCCAGCCACTATCCTCTCTTAAAAGGCATACATAATTACACAACAAAAATATATATACATGTGAACATTTGAGAAAATGTTCACCTGAGTCAGAAATCAATGATATAAAACTTTAATCTTAGTAATGATTATAAGGAAACTCAACCCCAGTGGGAGGGCCTGACCTAAGTGCTTGCTCATACCATAGGGTCTACCTGTCAAGAGCTCAGGTATGGCCCTAGATGGAAGATTCATATACTACTAGAGGTTACATGGAAATAATCCTTAAAATTAAAATAGCCAAATTCATTAAGAACAGTGTCCTCATGAGATTCTGTATAAGACACAAAATTGGGGGAAATGGTCTGCCAACAACAAAGGCTGAGGAACTGTTACTCTGTGAATGGGGCAAGGGGAACACAGGCACAAAGTGAAAACCATAACTTTGGATTGGATCCTCGACTACAAATTTGGGTTCTGGTTGTGTTTTGCTAGGTGAGGAAGAGTTGGTCTTCCTTAATAAGGAAGTTATGTTACATAGGCTGAAAAGGATCCAGTGAATGAACTCACACTGAGGGGCATCTAGGTACACAAACGTGACTTGATAGGCATTAATATATATGACAGAATGTATGAAATCTAGTGGGAGGGGCTGCATGGCTGCAGATAGGGGAGGGCCCTCTAAATATGATTGATATGTATTGTATGAGATGCACAAAAATTCAATAAAAATATCTGGGGGAAATAGATAAAAATAAATAATAACAAGTAAAGGAAATTAGAGGAAAGCCAAATAACATTTTTTTGTGGGTTAGATAAGAGAATTTTATCAATGTTAATGTCATAAACTTTTATTATAAAATAAAACTGCTGTTAGGAAAAGCCCCTGAAAATGATTAAGGGTAAAAGTCACCAAGTCTCAAAAATTAAAAATCTTAGAAAATTAAAAGATTAATAATGTGCAAATGTTATTGAAAAATGACGGTATGATTAAAAACTATGGTAAACATACCTGAAGAACATGTAAAAAGTATACTGAAATTTGTATATCATTTTTACAACTTTTTTCAACTTTTTTAATTCATTTATTTATGTGTATGAATGTACTGTCTGCATGTAGCCATGGAGGTCAGAAGAGGGTGTTGGATTCCCCTGGAACTGGAATTAAAGACAGTTCTCAGCCACCATGTGGGTGCTGGGGATCAAACCCAGGTCCTCTGCAAGAGCAGTCAGTGCTCTTAACCACTAGGCCATCTCTCCAGCCCCTCATTTTTACAACTTTTATTTAAACATGAAACTATGATAAAGTAAAAGATGAAAATACATAGCACAGAACAAGAATCAGATATAGAATGCATGAGATCCTGCAGTTAAGGTCGTATTAATCAAATTCTCTGATTGGTTTGATACTTTGTGATTGAGAATGTACTTTCTATTAATAGTGGTTTCTTCTTTCTATTTTATTAATTATTTTAATTTTATGTGTATGAATATATTGCCTGCATATGGTTAAGTGCACCCATCTCACAAAATGCCTGTAGAGGTCAGAAGAGAGCATTGGATTCCCCTGGAACTGCAGTTACAGACAGTTGTTAGAAGTCTACATGAAAATAAGCCTTAAAATAAAAATAGCCAAATTAGCAGCCAGTGCTCTTATCCACTGAGCCTCCTCTTCAGCCCCAATGGTGATCTCTTCATAAGTTGTCAAGATGCAGATTAGAATCACAGTTTAGAAATATTCACTGGCTGTCATCTGTCTGCTGGTTCAGGGCTTCTACCACTGATCTGCATCTTACAGTAGTCACTGGACTGGAGACTTGTCTCTTAACTTGAGAGATAAATGGAGGAGAGGCCGGGTGTAGGGGGCCAGTGGAAGGGATTAGGGAATGTATGGGCAGGGTTTGAGGAGGAGCAGTGGGTGGCCTTGGAGAAAGAGTGGGTGGGCGTGGCTGTCAGGGAAAACAATTTGAAGCCACTTACTGACCATCCACCTCTCCTTTCTGCTCTATGGCACCTTCCACTCTTCCTTCTGCAGCCCATCTTGATACGACAGTACTTTTCAAGCAGAAACATCATTTGGGTAGAAGCAACATGGCTCTATTGGCAAAACAAATTTTACACAAATTTTAAAGGAACGTCTAGTGCAGTTTCTAACACTGATTTCTGTAGAGTTGGGGAAACTTCAAGGTGACAAGGTACAGAACAATGTAAATCCAAAAAGAAAGAGGGGAGAAAAGAGAGACAATGAGAAGGGAATTTTACAGGTAGATCCAAGGATCACTGATGTCCAGTGGAAAAACTGTCACATACAGCTGTGAACTCTGAGTTCTCGACACCACTAGCTTTGGACCAGGCCACTAGGACATCATGAAGGTGGTGGTTCCATCTCTGTTAAGAATGACCCTGAAATAGCTTAGCAGTGCATTCTGACAACAGCAACTCATTGTGGAGTTAAAGACCAGTTTGCTAGGAATAAAAATCTAAAAGCTTTTAAAATATTAATAGTAGTTGAATGTGTTTCTCCCAGATGGCCACACAGCTGACTACAGTTCTCTTAGAACCCTCTGCTGCTTATCCTCTAAATGTCCCCAATATAAAACAGTTTTAATCTTTTGTTGCTGCTGTAAAACTTGATCTACTGTGAGACAGCATAATTAAGTGTCAGAGCCTGGATGTATGGAGTGAGAGGAACACAATAATCCAGGATGCGCATCACTAATAACTTAGTTTATGGCTCAGTGCTAATAGGATTCCCGATGATTAGCAAGATGCCTTGTATAGAGGCCTCTTAGCCTGAACCCCGGGTGTGTGGACATGCGAGATGGTGGAGCTTGGATGGGAGAAGCACTTGACCCTTACCATCTATCTTTCCCAGTCCCAATCCATTAAAGGCCTAGATCACCTTCGTGGTGCAATTTGAATGCAAAACCAACTAGAAAAGAAGAGTGCCTTGATTGGAAAGATGTGGTGTTCTCTGGTAACTATTCTTACAAAAATCATGCAAAGGATGATGGGTAAAATGTAACTCACAGAAGAGGTAGTGCTTAAATGTTAGTTTACTAGCCTTGCTGGAAAGCAAATCTAGAAGATGGTACAAAAAAGGATGACAAGAGTTAGGAAAAGGAAGGAAGGAGAAAGGAGGAAAAAGCAAAATTAGAGGAACCAGGTAAGAGAAAGAATGAGAATGGGAAGGAAAGGGGCGATGAGAAAGCCTGGGAAAAAAGAGGCAGGAATAAGAAAGTGAAGAACAGTTTAAAAACTAGGAGGAGTAAGTCAATGTGAAGAGTGGGGATTCAAGGCTCAAGCACTTCACGAATCTGGTGAATTCTATCCCCACACTGGAGATGACTCTACTTCACCATGGGCCAGGGATCTGTCTCCCTTCCACAGTGCTCAAAAGAACATGGCATAAAGAAAATTCCTTTCAGAGGAAACCCAAGCAAAGACTAATTACTATTTTTGAATAGTTTGTATATGATGTATGATTAGATGATTCCAGGAAAGAAATTCTACAGAGCAAGAAAAAAAGAATTTCTAATTAAGTTGTCCATATAGAAAAGTCTCACAATATGGGATGACCATTGAGCTGATCTACTGGGCCAGCCAACTCCATGCTTTACCTGTTTACATCCTCTGCTTTTCTTCTTAACCATGCCTCCTTTCTTCACAAGTTTAGAACTGTGAAAAGTAATGACCTGATGGCTCAGCAGGTAAAGGCTCTTGCAGCCAAGCCTGATGACCTGAGTTTTCCTGATGATCTAAGTTCAATTCCTGGACACACATGGCAGAAGGGAGAAGCCACCCATCCAAGTTGTCCTCTGATCTTCAACTGCAAGATCCACTCATACACATTGACTGGTTTTGGTCACGCGTGCGCGCACACACACACACACACACACACACACACACACACCACAAATAAAATGTATAAAAATAATTAAAGTAAGAAAATCTAGTTAAAACAAGAATCACAGACTTTCCCTATTAGAGAGCAGATTTCCCAGTCCTGTTTTTAGCCTGAGAGTATAATATAGTTATATGTTAAATATGTATGAAAAGAAGGTAAAGAATGAAAATCAACACAAGTTAAAGGGAAAGAAAGAAGAGTGTATATTTGAGTCTCCCTGTGAGAAGAGAGGCCATTTTTCATCTTGGGCCCCAGGGTATCTGTTAGTACATTGAGAGAGGTAATTCATTAAATGAACCTAAGGTTAATACCCCTTCAAAACAGAGCAATTTATCTCCTCTTTCTCAACGGGATCAGGCCAGAGGTTCTATAGTTAGAAAAAAAAAGTACCCTGGTGAGGTGCCCGTGTAATGATCTCAGGTCCCTGTATTCCATCTCTCCCATTCATTTCATGACTCATGCTTGGAATGGGAGGGGCCTGCATTTTCTTCCCACGGTATATTTAAAGTCTTTTCTGAACACAAGAAAATCTCCACATCTCTTCTTTATTTTCTCCCATCCATGGAGTGCTAATATTCCTGCCTGGCTAAAAAGCAGCCAGTGAGGCATTGAAAAGGGAAAAATGCCATTTTAAATGAGTCACTTAACTTTGATCACAACACTCAGGAGGCAGAGACAGACACATGCCTCTGAGTTTAATGCCAGCCTGGTCTACAAAGGGTGTTCCAGGACAGTCAGGGCTATATAGCGAGACTCTGTCTTAAAAAAAAGTTACTCAGAAACTGTAATAGCCTGTTTTATAGTAAAGTCAATAATAGCAGCAGAAGAGATGGTTCAGCAATTAAGAACACTTGCTGCTCTTGCCTGGGACCTGGGCTCAGTTCCCAGTACCCATAAGTGGCACACAACCATCTTAACTCCAGTTCTAGGGAATCCAATGCCCATTTCTGGCTTCTGTGGGCACCAGGCATGCACAATGTATATATACACATGCAGGCAAACACTCATACACATAAAATAAAAAAGTAAAAAACAAGCAGAAAACAATGCTACCTAGCTAAATTAACTATGTGAATCCAGAAGAAAGGAAACAAACAAGGTTATTATTAAGAGTTTTCAGACTAGACTCCACAAATTCTTCCTCCTCTTTCTTTTCCTCCTTCTATTCCTCCTCCTCTTCTTCCTTCTCTCTTCCTCCTCTTCTTCCTCCTCATCTTCTTTCCCCTCCTCCTCTTCCTCCTCCACACTCTCTCCTTACACTTTCTTTTTGTATACACACACACACATATTAGCAATAAGCTACACATTGTGTTGGCTTGAAAAATCAAGTTACTAGTAAGACATGGTTTCTGCCCTTAAGAAACATCTGTCTGAAAGGGGGGACAGACGTATATGGAAATAATTACAATAAGATAAAGCCAGCTCTATAGGAGCATTGTGAAAAGTGCTATATAAAGAGAGAAAAATGAGAATAAGTAAAAATGGAAAAAGTTAAACCTCAAAGTGATAACCATGTTTTCCCAGCTGTGAATTCACTCTCCCCAAGAACTCTTTAAGATGATAAAACCTGGGTGCTGTCTGTAGAGAAGTCGGTCCACCTGGCATGAGCTCTAGGTATCTGATTTATTGTCTGCTCTCTGTGTATTACCGGTGCCTAGAATAATGTCTGGCTCAAACAACATTCAATACATATTAGGTATCCGAACACATTCGTCCCTAAATATCGGTGGAAACAGCTTGAAGGCAGCAAGGTTTTAGTCATGCGCACTGCTCAGAGATCAGGGAGATTTGTGTTTGTGTCTGAAGGAGAATCTCTGGATTTGTTGCTAAGTTCATGGGCATTCTCTCTGGGGAGGACGTAGAGGGGGAAGCTCAAGCAATGGCTCTTCTAACTAGTGTGATGCTTCTGTAAAAGAAGGCAAAGGCCGCCCCTGCTGTCATAGGGAAGGAGACCTTCTCAGAGTCAGATGCTAATGGTGTAATATTTCAGAAGAATACAGCCATTTGTCACACAACAACCAGTCAGTACAGGGTGGTACTGTACGGTTTCAACTCTTAGTGGCTTACTACCACACAAATGTGTCTCTCTCAGCTACATTCAACATAATTCACCAAGAGAGCTTGTTTATGGTAGTCACTCAGAGACACAGGTTGCTGCAATTCCATGTTGGCTAGAAACATCATTGATCAAGAAGGCAGTTGTGATGAATCATTTACTGTCACTATTCTACTCCCATGTCAAATATATCACCTCTGATCACATTTTATTGGCCAGATTAAATCAAAGGGCTATGCAGAGATCAAAGATAGTACACAAGTACAAGATTATTTCCTTGATTAAATGATGGGATACTAGCAATATGTAACAAATAGCTCTGTTGTGTGTGACTCCAAATAATGATAATGAAATTCATCCCAGAAGACTTTATGGATTTTATTTTGCTGTTCAAGAGTCACTTTAGTTTTTAAAAGAATAAAAATTCTTAATATTTAGGGGTCAAAAATATCAATTGTCAAACATGTTTGCTACATGCATTTCAAGTCCATAATGTATCCCTAAGAACATTGTCCTTTTTAATTATTTTTGCTTCATATGTATGAGTGTATTGCCTACATGTATGTGAGTGCACCTGTGTTGCACTATGTCTGGAAGGTCAGATGAAGTGTCAGATCCCCTGGGACTGGAGTTAAGGACAGTTGTTAGCTGCCAAGTGAGTGTAGGGAACAGAACCCTGGTGCTCTGCAAGAGCTGCCAGTGCTCTTAACCACTGAGTCATCTCTTCCAGCTCTGAACATTGCCTTATATAGAAATTCACTGTCAGAGATGACAGCTCATTTAAAAAGTATCACATACCAACCACAAAAAAATTTCACCACCTGATTGTACAGAGTAATAAATGTGTGGCAATGTACTTGAAGCATCATCTTCTGACCAGGCCTTACAATGAGAAAAGCATATCTTTGAAAAATATGAAGGCAAGAATATGGACCTTTACCCAAAGTGAACAATGCATAATCTTCAGAGTAGTCTGGCTGCAAAAAAACCCTGCCAGCATGGTAGACAGAAGGCCCTGACCAGACACTGAACCCAATCAAAGTCTATTATCCCGAATAGGTTAATATGCTAACCACTGTGCAAGAATCTTTGGAGACATAGGAGTCTGACTTAGATACCTAGCAATATTTCATATTGTTTTTCCAGCAGGAAATATGCTCCTCATTTTGACCTATTTGCTTCAGTCTTGGTCCCTTTTCCACATTTAAGGGGAGTCGAATGAGCTCTGATACAAAGTGGAAGCAGATACCCAGATCCCTTTTACTAAGGAGACACCCAGACAGCTAAGATCTAGTAAAACTGGAGTAATTTGTCTGGAAAATAAGGATTAAATGCCAAAAAAAAAATGTGTCCATGCATCCATGGAACACTTGGTATCTTTGTCACCACTGAATGACACCTAAAGGAAGTGATGCGTTTCTGAAAGGATCCTTTATGTTGAAGTGAAGGGAAAAAAATTGAGGGTAGTTCCCAGGATAATTAATGGAATTTGAAAAGCAAGGAGCAGAGGACAAAAGAAGGCTTTTTTCCCCTCAATTTTTCTTGTGATAGAATATAAAAAAATGAACTGAACATTGAACAATCAATTTCTGAGAATACAGAACAAATTGCTTACTCGTGGATAATTATGAGACAAGTGAACAAATAGCAAGCTTTAAGATTATGATAAACCCTTAAAGGAGAAATGTAATTAATGACGATAATAAAATGCAAAGTATTTGTAATAATAATTACAACATGTCTGTCTCCAGAGATCCAAGTTTTTAATGTTCCTTCTTAGAAAACAGCAGCAGAGTTTAATCAAAGGCACTGGAGGAAAATATGGCGAATTTCCTCTTTTGCTAGGCTGCATGTCCACAGGAAAGCTGCTGGTTCTCAGAGTAAGACGCTCCCAGGCCCGTTTTTAAGCCCTTTTGTGTATGGGGACAGTTATTTCATTTTCCAGGATCCTTAGAGGCTAGCTCTGTACCTAAGCTTCCTTTCTTACTGTACAGACTTTAATCAATTCATAGCAGATACACCAAGGACTTATCCAAAACACTTTTAAATTGATTCATATTGTGAACCTATTCTGCTTTTTGTAAGATTGAGTAATTTACAGGTTTGCTGTAACACATATTTTAACCTGTCTGAAAAACAAGTATCACAAAATTTACAACTGGAAAAGACCTCCTGCCATCCCAGTGAGAAAAAGAAACTCACACAATTAGTAAAAACGAAAAATCAAGATGGACTTCACATCCCCGTGCACCAGATTCCACAGAAGCCACTTGGAACAAGCTCACATCCCAACTAAACATAAAGTGGTGGTTCCCAGCCTCCTCCTGGCCACTGGCTTCTCTGCAGCTTAGAGGAGCCATAGGTACTACTCACAGAAAGGTTTCAAGTGGAGAAAATGGAATACATAGCATTGAAAAGGAAAATGGTTATATTAAATTTTGCTTCTTGAAAATTGGTATAGATTTTAAAACAATTTATGAAACCTTGTCATTATCCTTAGCTGATAAAATGAGAAAATCTAGCTGAATTTCTAATAGCTAGCACAATTCAAGAGAGATATTTAAGATATGCACAGAAAATTTAATATTGTGTGAAATATCTGAAATATACATAGATGGCCAAGTTTTAGGTGCTGATGTGGTGTGTACATAATTTGGAGGCTACTTTGATGACTAGGGAACATCTGAATTTCAGTTATAAATTAGGAAAGAATCAAGAAGGTTTTGTATTTCGTTTATTGGAATCTTGATTTCCAATGTCAAATTTTAGATTTGTCATATTATTAACCTGTTATAAAATGTTCACACATTCAGCATTACATGAAGTGGCCATACCACCATCAACAAATGCTTGGCATTTTCTGTGGCCATCTCATTGGCCAGAATCCAGAAGAGATAGTGAGTTTTAAAACATATAATAGGGCCCAAATTTCAGGAAGGTGAATCTCATTTATGCTCTTACTTAAAAGAAGAAAGTAGGAGCCGAGAGGACAGCACGGTTGGTAAAATGCTTGCCTTGTAATCACAAGGACCTGTGTCCTAGAAGCCATGTGAATAGAAACTCATTCTAGCCTAATTAGCCAATTCAAGTCAGGCAGAGAAGTTATCTCAAAAAAACCCCAAGGTTTAATAGTGTTGGAAGGTGATGTGAATGATACCAGAAGAGAAAAGCAATCATAAACTTTACCCAGCTGTGAATTCTGTGAACCACAACAACTGGCCTGGCAAGATAGGTTCACTATGCAACAGCAGCACACATATTATAGGAGTAAACAACCACTCTCTACTTGGATCTAAGGTCTGTTTCACAAGATGGAGCCATACCTGACACTGATCACAGGCCTAGGAATCTGTGATCAAGCACATCACAGGCCATAGTGGAAAACCTACTACTATTGTTTTGCTAAATAGACATAGTATTTTTTTCTTTTTTTAAATACTTTCTTTTATTTCATTTTTTTAACAATAAGTAATAAGTTGTGAGTACAAGCATCCTTCATGTTAAACCAATTTGCAAGCAGTTGTGCCCAAACCCACACAGTCCAAGGCTCCCACCATCCAACTGGAGGGGCTTGTATGTACATGCAAGTTGATCAAATAAGTGTCCAGTCTATATTGCTGTAGTTTCACCATTCACCCCAATCACAGCCCTTACATTCTACCACGCCTCCTCTTCCACAGATTGTTCCCTAGGCTTAGAAAAGGGGCACAGGTGGACGAGAAGCAAAACAGTCTACTTTCTCTGGAGCTGTTGTCTTGGACTCTGATCAGTTCTGGCTCTTTCCTTTCATGGGCTGATAGTTTGTCCAGGAATAACCTTTCAATCCTACTAATGAAGCACAAGCAATTAGAAATATAGGTATTTAAACAGTACTAATTATTATGGTAGGTTACTTTGGTACAGACACAGATGTTTGGATGGTATGCTAATCCATGAATTACAATTTTTCTGTAAAAGATGACAAGGTCTTACTGTGGATTATAACATCTCCTAACCACAAGAGGATGTAAGCTTGTGGCATCAGCTGTGAGTTATTCCTCCAAGGAGAGAGCTAATAGCCAATTAGATTTAGGATATACAGACATATGGCTGCCACTGCTTCACAGTATTTCCAGGCAGGTGAGGTGTAGCTGATGCTGACGGAAGAGTCTTGCTTGACTCAAGGACACCAATATTTGCTTTATTGGTTTAGTGGCTTTTGGTAACACTCTCTGGTATTCCAGAGACCAACTGTACACTTGCAAGTGTGGTCTCAATACATCTTTCCCATGCTTACATCAGGTCTTCGACAGCAGGGCCTTATCTCCTCTCTTCTTGCAGGTATCCCAGTTTACAGGCAAGAAGCCTTTACCTTTTGGGGGGGGCTTGGATCCCCTGGCCAACATCTCCTTAGTAGAATAATCCATTGCTGATATCAGAGCTCTCCTATATTAATGTATTTTGCTTAAATGCACAGCTTAAAGAGACTTTAGTATTATATTTGGTTCTGAATAGAGAATAATCCTTTTCATAGTTCCTATGTCTATTAGTCAATTAAAGAAAGCAGTTTTACCAGTTTTATAAGTATTAAATTGACTCCTGCTAACACTGTTATACTCATAGATTAATGCATCTCTCAACTCTAACCTGAGAAGTTTCCTTATGTAGCAGATGGTGATTAATAGAGACCCTTGACTGAAAAACATGCAGAAAATAAGATGCAGAGAATTTTTCCCCTGAATAGGACACCTATATCAAATTTCTTCTTCCCAAGGCTCAGGGAACATTATGGAAGAGGGGGAAGAAAAATTGTAAGAGCTAGAGGTGGTGAATGACCACAAGGAAAGAGAGAGTTCCAGTCAGCTGAGTGGTGACTCATTTGAACTCACAGCAATGCTGGCATCTTGCATAGGCCCCATGTAATCTCAAGGCAGATAAGAATCTCACTCTTATGGATATGAAGAACTGGCTATGAAACTCCAATCTTAACTGAGGAACTACTGGAAACCAATAGCTACTGGAATGGGGAGAGTCAGCCTTGATAAGGGTGAGATTATTGGTAGGTTGGCCATGCTGCTGTGGGGGGACCCACATGAAATGGCATTTGGGGATACAAGTTTGAATATATATATATATATATATATGTGTGTATATACTTTATTATAATATATTCATATATAAAATTATATATATGATACACTACATGAAATGGGGGAAATAGGGGAGGTGTGGATGGTGTTTAGGTGTGGATGGAAATTAGGTGTTTCCTAATTTCCTAGTACATCAGGTAAGACAGAGAAGGGAAAGAGCAGTGGATAAATGACTGGCAGATCTAGGTGGACAGCCCCACATTTCCCTGAGATCTGCCCAAGAAAGGAAGGCAGGAACCAAACAAGGTTTCAGGAAACAGGGGGTGGGGGATAGTTGCATAGTCAGCATGTCAGGAAGAATTCTGCACAATGTCATAGTAACTCTGGCTGATGTTCACTCTCTACTCAGCCACAAAGAGTACAGTCCCAAATTTCATTTATGGGTTGCCAAAGAAGGAGTTGTATCTTATAAGGGCATATGATACCACATTTCTAAACATTCGAGTGGTTGAATGGCCACTTTGAAGCTTAATGATAAGTTGTAGAAATTGATTTCCTTCTGGTATCAATGTTAGAATGAAATACATGTACCAAACAGCAGATTGCCAGCTCTGAACTAACCTAGGGAAGAGCATCTGTATCACAGTCTCGGTACTGAGATTTCCTTTGCCTCTACTGAACACTTTGAATAATAAAAGTGAGGGGTAGGAAGGATGAGTAGGTTTTACTTCATTATCAGGACATCTATACATTACTACATTTATAAATAAATGTAATAAATTTGAAACTGGCTTTCTTTATACAAGTCCTAAACTGATAATGACTATATACCAACTGAAAAATGACATAATTGTCTTAAAATGTAATCTGATCCACCTGAATCCAGATAAGTGATACAGCATGTTGCCTCAATGAAATCAGCACTTTTTACACAGTTAGGAAACTATGTGTTTAAATCTAGATGTTGAGAATAATTTGACAATAACCTATTTGGACATCATAAAATGAGGATATACAGGAATACTGAGTCAATAAAGAGGAATATAGAAGAATACACTTATCATGTACCACAATAGTAAATAACTAAAAGCTGATGTAGGCCAGTTTTCCTCCCCAAATAATGATTCTGTGCTGATTACCTTCTTTCTCATCAGAAGCTCATTTATTTGTACATTATACGAATGCTTATGGACATCCATGGATGGTAGGCAGCAGGGAGGCCACAAAGATGAGCAGGGTATGATCTATGTGCTGAAGGATGGTGTCATATAGGAATAAAGTGATAAGATGCACATGGTCTACCAACTTCAGGGTACGATCTGTGTGCTGAAGGATGGTGTCATATAGGAATGAAGAGATAAGATACACATGGTCTACCAACTTCAGGGTACAATCTATGTGCTGAAGGATGGTGTCATATAGGAATGAAGAGATAAGATGCACATGGTCTACCAACTTCAGGGTACGATCTATGTGCTGAAGGATGGTGTCATATAGGAATGATGAGATAAGATGCACATGGTCTACCAACTTCAGGCTCTACACTATTAATGAGCATGTTGTCAACTCTGCTATCATCATACTTAGAAACTCATTTATTTACTCTCATACTACTATACAATTGTTTCTAAACATTTCCTCCCTACTGAACCATCAGCTCCTGGAAGACATGGATGGCCTCCTAACACTGTGACGTCAGCTCTACTACATAGAAAAGTGAGTTGGTTTTAGGGTAGTGCTATCAGGCAATATGCATATTTTGGTTAGATTTTTAAGCTAGCCCTTGAATGTTTTCTTCCGTGTATTCAGAAACCTATGAAGGCCATCCTCAAGCCTGACCACGAAACATCTCACTGTATCCTCTGTGGTTTTTCTTGTCCACACATCTAGATGTAGAAAACTTGAGATGACTTGGATTCTGGTCAATTCTGGCTGTTTCCTTTCATGGGCTGACAGTTTGTTCCAAGTCAACAGCTCCAGAGAGAGAGGACAGTTTTACTTCTCATCCACCTGTGCCCCTTTTCTAAGCCTAGGGAATAATCTGCGGAAGAAGGGGCGTGGTAGAATGTAAAGGCTGCGATTGGGGTGAACGGTGAAACTACAGCGATGTAGTCTGGACACTTATTTGATCAACTTGATTGAACAAACAACCTGTCACCCCCCACTGAATGGTGGGACTGTGGGGGTTTGGGCACAACAGTCTGTAGATTGGTTTTGCACAAAGGATGCTTATACTCATGGATTATCACTTATAGCTAAAAAATGAAAAAAAAAAACCTGAAGATGCAGGACAGTTAGGGCAAAATACATGAATCTGGGATGGGGGGGGGTGGGAGGGGAAGGGAAAGGGAAATATGCCTGATCTGAATTGGAAAATGATGTACGAAATGCACAAACCATCAATAAAAATTAAAAAAAAAAAGAAAAAGAAAACTTGAGATGACAGTGTCATCTATTAGAAGGAAAGAAAGTTCTTGGACTTACTGCTTTCAGGAGAGCCACTCAATGAGGAGCAGGAGCACATGGCTTTGGGAATGAGACATAAGCTTTTGTGATACTATCATTGAAAGTTTGAAGCTGTTATGGTAAGAACACATATAACTATTACCATTGCGAATAATAATGATAGGAAATATGCAAGGACTGATAAAAGAAGTCACACATTATCATTAATTGAGGAGGAAATGGTATAAAATTGGACCCACAAATCTGTAGCAGGGAGAATCAACACCCCCACCCCCACACACCAGTATTTCTCTTGCAGCTTCTTTTCGCTGGAACGCCACCAAGAGGCAGTAAGCTAAGGGCCTGGTGCCTTCCTCAGGATGCTATTTGGCCCATATTGCAGTGTAAGACCCCAGATTTGTGGGGGCCAGTGTTTGTACTAGTGAGTAAAGGAGACTGTTCTTTCCCTCTTGAAAAACTGGTTATACTGAATGTATCCAGCTGAG
Organism: Rhizomys pruinosus; assembly: GCA_009823505.1. NCBI lineage: Eukaryota > Metazoa > Chordata > Mammalia > Rodentia > Spalacidae > Rhizomys > Rhizomys pruinosus. Next base: position 29,120 of record VZQC01010433.1, read on the forward strand.
TAGCAACTGATCCCTTTAAAGAGGACCTGAATTTTCCAATTGTTTTATAGTATCTGCCTCTCTGTGTGGCCTCAATACAGCCTAGTTCCAGCAGACGTTTGGATGAACACAGCCCTGAGGACCGAGGTTCCAGACCTGTGCACTAAATGCATGTTTATTTGATTAGTTATGCTCACCTTGTTCAAGTAAGGTACATTTATTTTGTAGTAAGATGAAACAGTGATATTTGTTCAGGGTGTGATTAGGAACATTATTTATCCTGGGTGAATTTTGCACACTATAGGAAACTATAGCCAGTTTAGGGGATGCAAGAACAGATCATTTTACCATCTTCCTTCTTTATCATTGTACAAAAAATATTTATCTCAGAAAGAGTTGTTTTGTTACATGCTGGAGTTATTAATGATAAGGGAGAAAAATCCAGGAAAAGTGTTTAAATGGGGTACAAGTAAATTAAATCCCATTTTTAATTGCTAGGGAACACGAATGCAGAATTATTGTGATTTCTGATGAGAGCAAGTTCTCAATTCACCCCCTCCCTCTGATTTGTGACAAGTGGCATGAATATCTTCTGACGTCTTGGGCCCTTGCTACCTTTTAATATGGTTTAATCAGAGCAAGACGTTCCTTCTAGAATCTGCTGAGTTCCACAAAGCATCTTTACAGATAGTGTAATAAACGGGACTGGAAGGAGGGAAAACAATTTCATAAAACAAATCTAATTTTACACTAACACAAACCAACCTGTTCCCAAGTTGGAAATAATGAGTCACTGACCCTGTAGCCCATGAACATCTTCTGCTTTATACCATTCCTTTCCTTGAAAATACCGATTTTCATAGGGGTTTAGGAATAACACAAAGGAAAGAGCCTACGTATGTTTTATATGTGCCCTTGACAAGTCCTAAACGCACCACTGGAGTATATCTGTGTTCATGTTAGGTACTGATGTATTTAGTGACCCAATGGATACTGTTTGAATGAACTTCATAAACATATCAGTCATACTATACAATCCCAGATGTCTAGTTTTCCCCACAGCAACCAGGAAGTGTTCTAAAGAACTGGAGAGATACCTAGGGAAGTAAACCTCAAATTTCTAAGTTATAGATAATGTTACTTTGCTCAGACTGGCAGGAAAGATAAATTCCTATGTTGACTGATATAAATTATTTCTCTGTCATTATAGGTTAATGAGCAAAGATTAAGAAAACCTGGATCCTACTAGGTCTTCTGACTCAGAAAAATCAATTGGGTTCTCTGTGCTATAGCTTATGCCTTTGTTCATCTGACTTTCTGGATCATAGTCTTCAACATATTCACACCAAATCTGCCCCCCTTCCCCCCAGTCAATTGCAAATGCAAGATACAAGTGCAGCCATTTGTACTGGAGATTACAGCCGGCGCTGCTCTGGCCAGAAGCTTCATCACCCCAACAACCCATCTGACTTTGACTCCCCACATCTGCTCCCTTCCTCCTTTTACTATGGGAACACAGCTTAGGAGGAAAGAGGGGTGTCTGAAGCAGAACAGAGCAGAAGCTATAAAAAAATAAATGCGGGTTTTATTTAGATTACTTCATTTAGGGACTGTTCCTTTGCCAATCTGTGGGTTTAGTTGAAGGCTTTCAGTTCACTCACTTCTTTGGCAGGACAGATTGGAGTCATATTCTCCACGGGGAAAATATGGCCTCTTATTTTATGAGTTTTTTTTTTTTATAGAGATAATTTGACTTTCAAGAAAATAAACCTTACCTCGAGCAAAGTGCTGGGTTTACAAAATCATAACCTGGGGAGAAGCCAACAGTCTTCTTGAAGGATATAATTAACTGAAAACACAGGGACCTATCAGTTCCAAGAGGATGGGCATTCAGCTCATATTAGTGTGTTCCAGGAATCACTGTGGTTTCATCAACGTTTTCATCAAACAGGCAAAGGCAAGAGCATGGTACCAATATCAACTCAGTAATAAACACTCCTAGACCCAAGTCCTGAGATCTAGTCTATGAATTAGTAAACATTATTAAGAATAAGCTATTCATTGCACTATTACATATAACTGTAAATAATTAATACAGTGCAAAGGAATAATAAGGAAATGAATAACATGCTTAATGAAATAGAATTTTCACATATAAAATTATTATAGACTCAAAGTAATGGCATGAAAAATGTGTGTGATCTTGTTAATGAAAAATTTGGATATAAAACTACATTTACAGCATGATAATTGCAACTGGGGGCAAATGACATTTTGTTAATATTTTGATGCTGCCTGCCTGCTTTGCAGTGTTTATCAACAGCTGTGCATTGTTAGTAAAACAGTCATCATCACAACAGATCATATGAGTTTTGAAACACTATGTACCTTATTCTTTTGTTCATGTATAGGATATTCTAACTGTATCAACAGACTTCCTAAATACGTCACAATAGTTTAATGACAGAACTCTTGTTATAATTTACTCATTGACTGGACATTTTGAAAATGGATTTTCAAGTCTCTCATAAGGTTAGGCTCACCTGCATATACACAAAACTCCTTTGTCATTAGTTTTTAGATTAGCATATAAAGTAATGGGTGCTATTATATTTTTCAAATGTATTTTGTTCTTATCCAGCCCCTCCTCAATTCCTTTCCTCTGCCTCCCTGCACTCTTCTTGTTCTTTACCCAGTTGCTTCCACTTTGGTTTCATACCATATATATTCCATAACCCTGTCTTTTTTTCCCTCTTCCTCTCTTCCCTTAAGATCTCTTCTTCCAACCCAGTTAAAATTTGATAAAAGGAGCTATACAAGGAGTTCTCAAAAGATGAAACACAAATGGCTGAGGTTTTTTTTTTTTTTTTTGGTGGGGGAGGTTAATGTTCAACATGTTTAGTCACTAGGGAAATGGAAATGAAAACAAATTTGAGATTTCATCTTATGCCAGTCAGAATGGCTAAGACTCAAAAAACAAAAACAAATGCTGGCAAGAATGTGTGGAAACAGAAACTCTTAGTCACTGCTGGTGGGAATGGGAACACATGCTGCCACTATAGGAATCAGTGGGGTGATTCCTCAGAAGCTAGAAGTAGATCTACCACATGATCTGGCCATGCCATTCTTGGATATATACCTAAAGGATACTTACTGTTCATCCACATTCATTGTTTCTCTATTCATAATAGCCAGGAAATGGAAATAACCTAGATGTCCACCAACTGATGAATGGATAATGAAAATATTGTTCATTTACACAATGGAATATTATTGAGCATGTAGTAAAAATGAAATAATGAAATTCACAGGTAAATGGGTAGAACTGGAATCATCCTGAGTTAGGTAGCCCAGACCCAGAAGCCAAGCATAGCATAATCTCTCTAACAAGTGGAAACAAATGAATGGGGGTTGGGAGGCACTTCACTGGAGGGTAGAGATAATGCACTGGTATAAAGGGGGAAAGGAGAATAATGATGTAAGAAGGGCTAAACGGAGTAAGTGATGACTAAGAAGGCAGGCCAGAGGAGGGCATCTGGAGAAGGACAACTAACACTAAAGGTCTTTACAAAAAGTCACATGGAAACCTGCCACTAGAGCATGCATATATAATATAAAAAGATTAAAAGTCCCCTATAACAAAGAGACATTGTTCCTACTATACCATAGGCTTGCAATGAAAAAGCCAAATGCCAGGAATGGACTCCTTCTTTTGAAGCTGCTGACCAGGTTTTCCATAGACCTTCAAATCGCATTGGCCATTGGCTCTTCTCTTGGTTACCCAACAGAACTTGATGGTAAGGCCTTACTTTTGAAGACACTACATATATGAGCTATAGAAAAAGCAAAGAAAAGGAATTTGGGAGATTTCCTTGTTTCCATCCTTTTGAATAATTTGAGTAATAATGGTTGTAGATCCTCTTTAAATGTCTTATAGAATTCTGCCATAAATCCACCTGGACCTGAGCTATTTTTAGGTGGGAGGATTTTTTTTTTTACTACAGTTTCAAATTCCTCATATGTTATGGGTCTGTTTAAGCTGTAGATCTCTTCTTGGTTAAGCTTTAGTGATTTCCATGATTTCAGATATTCATCCATTTCTCTTATTTTTTCCCAAATTTGGTAGAGTATAGGTTTTTAAAGTATTCCTGTATGATTGTCTGGATCTTTTTGTTATCTGTAGTGATGTATCCCTTTCATCTCTAATTTTATTGATTTTGAGTTGTTCTTCCTTTCTTTTGTTCAGCTGGGCTAGAGGTCTATCTATTCTGTTTATCCTTTCAAAGAATCAGCTCTAGGATTCATTGATTCTTTGTATTGTTTTCTTTGTTTCTATTTCATTGATCTATGCTCTGATTTTTGTTATTTCTTACTGTTTATTTGGTTTAGGATTCATTTGTTGTCTCTCAAGTGTTTTTAGTTGCAGTGTTAGGTAATTTATTTGTGCTTTTTCTGTTTTCTTAATGTAGGCACTTAAGGCTATAAATTTCCCTCTTCAGAATTGTCCCATAGGTTTGTCGTATTTTATTGTCCTTTACATTTAGTGCCAGGAATACTTTTATTTCTTTCTTTGTTTCTCCCTTGACCCACTCATTATTCAGGAGTATGTTGTTTAGTCTCTATGAGTTCTTGTAGATAGTAGGGCTCCTACTGCTGCTGATATTAAGCTTTATTGCACTGTGTTCTGATAGACTGCATGGAAATATTTCAATTTTTTGTATTTGTTGAGGTTTGCCCTGTGTCCAGTATATGGTCGATTTTGGAGGCTGTCCCATGGGGTGCCAAATAGAAAGTATATTCTTTGGTGTTTGGATAGAATATTCAGTAGATGTATGTTAGATCAATTTGGTGTATGGCATTATTCAGTTCAAATGTCTTTCTTTATTATTTGTCCACTTGGCCTGTCTAATGGGCTCAGTGGGGTATTGAAATTTCCCACTATTAGTGTGCTGGAATTAATCTGTGCCTTGAACTCCTGCAGAATTGTACTAATGAATTTGGTGCACCAGAATTTGGTGAGTATATATTTATGATTGTGAAATCTCCATTGTTAATTGTTCCTTTGATAGGAATGTAGGGACCCTCTTGATCTCTTCTGATCTCCCAAATTCCCTCTATGAAGCTAGCATCATTCTAATATGAAAACTAGGCAAAGATACAACCAAAAAAGAAAACTATAGACCCATTTCATTAATGAATATTGATGCAAAAATTCTCAACAAAATACTTGCAAACTGCATACAGGGATACATCAAAAAGACCATCCATCATGACCAAGTTGGACTCATACCAGAGATGCAGGAATGGGTCAACATATGGAAGTCAATAAATGTCATAAAGCACATAAATTGACTGAAAGACAGAACCACATGGTCATCTCAATTGATGTGGAAAAAGCCTTTGACAAAATTCAATGTTCCTTCATGTTTAAAGTCTATTGGGTTGGAGGGAACATTCTTCAAGATAATTAAAGCCATATACAACAAACCCACAGCCAACATCATTCTAAATGGGGAAAAATTAGAAGCATTCCCCTTAAAGTCAGGAATCCAGTAAGGCTGCTCCCTATCCCCACTCCTTTTCAATATAGAAGTTAAAATGCTCGCTAGAGCAATAAGACAAGAAAAGGAAATTAAAGGAGTACTACATAGAAAAGAGGAGGTCAAACTATTCCTTTTTGCAGATGACATGACAGTTTATCTAAGGGATGCCAAAAACTCCACCAGAAAACTCCTAGAAACCATCAACAGGTTCACTAAGTGGTGGGATATAAAATTAACCTAGAAAAATCAGTAGCCTTTCTTTATACCAATAACAAGCAATTGGAGAAGGAATACAAGGAGACCTTCTCATTCAATATATATAAATAGAGATATCCTATCCTTGAGATCCACGTGGTGGAAGTCGATTGGTTGTGACAGGCCTTATAGGTGGTGAACCGGGAAGGGAGAGAGGGAGAGCGGATGTAAGGTTACCCGAATAAACTGAACTGCTCGAGGAAGATCGCTCTCGTGGTGTTCTTCTTTCGCTGGACGAAGGGGGACACGGACACTTACTTAACCCTATCCACCTCTCTCCAGCCCCTGGAGAACCCTTAAAAGCCTCAAAATGAACCTACCACCCGACCCACCCAGTCATACCCACGATTCATTCTATTGCAGAGATACTTGCACAGCCATGTTTATTGCAGCTCTCTTCACAATACCAAAGAGCTGGAAGGAACCAAAGTGTCCCTTAACTGACAAGTGGATAAAGAAAATCTACACAATGGAATTTCATGTAATGGTAAGGAAACACGACATCAGAGTTTGCAGGTAAATGTGTGGAACTAGAAGCAGTTATGCTAAGTGAAGTAACACAATCACAGAAAAACAAACAGCATATGGTGTCCCTTATTTGTGGATCCTGGCACCAAATCCTTATTTGCAAGGTAAACTGAGTATTTATTTATTTATTTTTAAGTAAATGAATACCCAGTGTTCCTATAAAATGTACATTAAAAACATACATCAACTTGCTATGTAATGTAGAAATGTAAAGTAATGTTTCTTTTTACCTGCTCACAACACTACTGTTAAAATGTAAATCCCTAAACATGTTTTGGAATTAACCTACATTTTCAGACATCATAATTTTGGTAAATGTGTCACATGTATATATGCCTATTTTGGACCAATACAAATTTGAGGGAACAATAACAACAAAAAAGACTGGTTCAAAGAATTGACTGAAACAGTGAACTTCTGCCAAAAATAGTAAACTTCTCACTGAAATTTTTAAAAAGACAGAGAAAAAGATGAAAGATGTGTATGGCAGGATGTACGAGCTCTGGCAGAGTGGGGGCATTGAAGGAGGAATGGGTCTAAATTTGGTTAAGAAATGTTGTATGAAATGCACAAAACTTCAATAAAAAAGAGAAAAAAAGAAAAATCAAGCTGGTACTGACTTCAAAACTTCATCTCTACTAGCTAGTTTCTATAGTGCTGGAAGGTGTTATCAGAACAGAATATTAGTCATCAATCTGGCCTAGCTATGAATCCCATGAACTTCAAGAACAACTGGCATGGCAAGGTATGCCTACTTGTGCAATACTGGCATAAATGTTAAGGGAGTAACTAATAATTTTCTGTTTGGATTTAAGGTCCACTACACAAGATGCACTTTATATCTGACACTGATCTCAGGTCTAGAAACCTGTGAACAAACAAGTCATAGGCTGTAGTGGAGGCCTACTACTATTATTCTGCTGAGGAGACATAGTTATTTAACTGACTCCTAGTAACACTGTTGTACCAATAGATTAATGCATTTTTCCAACTGTCACCAGAGAAGTTTCCTTATGCAGCAGATGGTGACTAATGTAGAGATGCACAAACAGAGAACAAGAAGCTGAGGGTGTTTTTCCCCAAATAGGAAACCTCTATCAAACTTGTGTTTGCCAAGGCTTGGGTACCACTGCAGAAGAGGAGGCAGAAAGATTCTAAGAGCCAGAGGTGGTAGATGACCACAAGGAAAGAGTTTTCCAGAAAACTGGGCATTTACTCATATGAACTCACAGCAATGATGACAGCAGGCACAGACTGACATAAGCTCAAACCACACAAAATCCCAGCATAGATGTTGAGAAGTGGATAAGAAATCCCAACCTTGGCTGAGGAACTACTGGTAACCAATAGCTTCTGGGGGGGGGGGAGTCTTCTTTAATGGTGTGACTCTGGTTACATTAACCAGGCTCCAGTGGATGGACCCTAACCAAAGGGCATTAGGCCACAAATTTGACTCTCTCTCTCTCTCTCCTCTCCCTCTCCCTCTCACATATATATATATATATATAATATATATATATATATAATAATATACTCATAATGTATAGAGAGTAATTAAATCAGGCACAATTTAAGAGTGGTAGCAGATAGAGGAAGGGTGCTAAATATGATCAAAATACATTAACAGTAAATTTATAAAAATAAAAAAATGATAAATCTTGGAACCAAGAATAAAATGAAAATAAAAGATCTTATTCTAATAGACCTCACTCTTATGTTCATGACCTATACTCCATATATGTGAGATAGATAGACAGACAGACAGATACATATATATATATATATAAACTTATATAAATAAATAGATGATCAAATATGAGTATACAGCATTTGTATTTCCAACTTTGGCTTAGTTTGCTTACCATGAAGCTTCTGATTTAACTCATTTTCCTGCAAATATCATAATTTCATTTTTCTTTGTAGCTGGTAAAATCCAATTGTGTATTTCTCTATGGGTATCTGGGATTGTAGGCTTGTTATTAGCTATTTTGAATACAAGAATACATTTGGTTGTTCAAGTATGTCTGTCAGAGGACTTTGGGTTTATACTATGAGTATATGCACAGGGACAGTACAAGTGGATCCTGTGATACTTCATTTTAAGTTACTTGAGAAACTTCCAGAATGATTTCCACAGTTGTTACACACAGTTTACACCCCCACCACCTGTAAATAAGTGTTCCTCTTCCCCTCATATCATCATTATTTGTTATCGTTTTTTCTTGATGGTAGCCATTCTGCCTAGGATGGATGAGATGGAGCCAGCAGTGTGCATTTCTATGTTCTGAAAGCTATGGATGTTAAACACTTTAAAAACATTTCATTTGTTTGTTTGCTTTGTTTTTGTTGTGTTGTTTGTTGGTCTTATGCATGAGTGCAGTGTCATAGGTAGAGAGGGGGTCAGATCCCCTGGAGAGTTAGGTTGTTGTCAGCTTATGGAGTTCAAACTTGGGTCTTCTGAAAGAACAGCTAGTGCTCCTAACCAGTGAGCCATCTCTTCAGTCCCAGATATTGAACAATTTCTTTTTCTTCTTTTGAGAATTCTTAAAATATTTATATATTCTTACTTTATTTCAGCTTTTTTCTTTAAAAAATATTTTATTAGCATTGTTTTTAAAATAATGTTTTTTTAAATATTTAAAATTGTGTTCATCTGTAACTTTTCAATCAGTCTTAATGGCCTTTTTACCTGCCTTTCCCTTGACAACCTCTCACCCCCCCTACACACACACACACACACACACAGATTTCACACATTCTGTCATTTGTGCTAAGGTCCATTGTACCAAACTACTCTCCCTGCACACTCTTCAGTGCCAGCTCATCCCCTTAGCTCTAAGTCAGCCTATCCAGAATCCCTTTCTAAAAGAAGGACAGTTAACTCTTCCTACCCAAGTGCAATCAGCCGTCAATAATTCTTTGGCCAATGTTGGGCTCTGCTACACATTTCTGCAGTTCTGTGCTGGGTTCCTATGAACAGGGTCCCAGGAGTTTGTAGAATTCGTTTCCATACAGTCTTGCTCCATTTCCCTGGCTCTTAACAATCTTTCCACTGTCCTCTTCTGCAATGTTCCCTGAGCCCTGGATGGGTGAAGCTGAATATAGGCCACCTGTCCATGGAACCACACTCTGTAGACTCCTAATCTCCATGTTTGGCCATTCAGGCCCTTTTGAGCAACATAGAACAAGGATCCAAGAAGCCATTAATTACCTCTTAACCCTAGTTAAGGAAGCTCTCCCATGCAGCATTTCCTTCTTTAATGAATAACATAATTATATTGAAAGACACTGTATGGTTTGGAGAATTAGAAAAGGGAGTGAACAGGGGCTGGAGAGATGGCCTAGCAGTTAAGAGCGCCAACTGCTCTTGCAGAGGACCCAAATTCGATTCCCAGCACCCAATGGGCGGCTAAGAACCATCTTGAACTCCAGTTCCAGGGGAATCTACACACTTCTTACAGCCTCCGCATTGCACGACACGGGTGCACAGACCTACATGCAGACAGTAATAATTCATACACATAAAAAATAAATAAAATTTAAAAAAAAGAAAAGGGTGAATGGCAAACTCACATTACAGGAACAGTGACAATTATCACAATATTGCTGAAGCTTGGTAGTACAGTTCTGTCAGTAAGCAATATTCAAAATTGTAATAGACATACAGAATTTCAAATTCATATTCTAAGTTATAATTATATATTTTAGCTTGAGGAGTATATTAGTTCAGTTATTACAGTCCTTTCTTTTATTTCACCTTTTCTTTTCTTCCTCCTTCCTTTCTCTCTCTCTTCCTTCCTTCCTTCCTTCCTTCCTTCCTTCCTTCCTTCCCGCCTTC